>JAPMOQ010006886.1:0-14625 GCA_026543055.1 Argiope trifasciata
TATGAAGCCTATAAGGGAGCAATATTTGACGAGTTTTTTTGGCGAATTATCGACGAGATGTGGTTATTACACAAGCACCATAAAACGAATAATTATTTTGAAAGCCTTTTCCCGACCAAAAGGAACTATAATTTTGATCGAGAACTACAATTGGGGATTCAAAATTACTTACCAGGCTTCATAAATCTAAGTAAGAGCATTTTCGAATTTTCCCGTTTACATGCTTCTGAAAGTACAGAATAAAATGAGGTGGATTATTTGTAAAATTATACTCAAAATTTGATTTGTATCAACAAACATGTCAAGTCTGCGTACTGAGTTTTATCCATCAAGCTTTCTTCGCTTTGTTGCTATTGTATTAATTTATATTGAAATAATCAGACTGCGTTAAAATGGAGTTTATTCAAAATATTATTGAAATCTACAAATGTGTTTTAAAATCTGTATACCGAATTTCCGTTTAAAGTTGTGTTCACAGACAGATATAGTTCCAAAAATGTGTTTCACGAATTCAAGAAAGTCTAGAATATAAAAATTCAACAAAAACTCGAATTTTTTAACGATTACGGTACTTTCTTTCTTTCTATTGTTACCGATCAATGGGCTCGCTTTGTACAATGGGTGTATAATGAGTTCATTCACCGGCTGTGTGGTGAGTTCACTGAATATTCATCGTCCTTCTCACAATGAACAGTCAGTCGAGAAGAATACATAGCAATTCAACATTCCACCGGGGCTACTACTATTACTGGCTACTACTACTATTGGATAAATGCTCTAGCTGGAGATTGCCGGCCTTTCATAGCTCCTGGGAATCGGGGCTAGAAGCTCCTAAAACAATCAGAACTATTTGAGCGTATCTCGGTCCCTAATGGACGCATTGGAAAAATTCTCGCTGTTTCGGATATTATCCAATTTTTTACCAAAGTCGCCAAGTTCTGGATCATTGACGCAACAACGGATACAATCCAATACAGATAACTGAGATTAGTAATACTATATTTCGTTTACTTGAAAGTATAAATTTGTCATTTTTATACATATTACATCGAAATAATTTGTTTCAAACTTTTCAGTATCAGAAAGTAAAATAGAACTATATTTCTTCACCTTTCTCCTTATATGTCTAAGAACAGCAATATTTTTGAGAACGGAGACATTTCCCATTATCCCCTCTCTCTCTCTCTATGGTACTATCAAGAAGTCTATTTACTATCTATTTTTGCTGGTTTACGTTGTTTGCAAATTCAATATGTGCTTGTCATATTTTAAATTGATTCTAACAATAATAAGTCAATGATTTATTTTACAAACAAAGAATAAAAAGATTTTGAAAAACTAGTAATCTAGAGATTGAAAAAAAAATTAGCATTCCATCAGGCACTTTAGCATAATGGATAAGTTGCTAGAGTGTAGTTGGCACTGTAGGTTGTGATAAATTGCCACAGTCCGAGTGCCTATTCGAATCAAGTGTTACAAAAAAGAAGCTATATAAAATACTTATCAAAATTTCAGATTTTATCCAATATTTTAAACAAATAGTAAGAAGAAACACCTTTCCAAAATAAATTCCTATTTTCTTTTGTAAGATTCAAATAGGCTACTTGTAAAAAAAGTTATTTATGGTCCTGTTCACTATGTATAAACATACTATATATAGTTAGTTACTTAATTATGTTTTTGTGACTTCAGTGATAATATAAAATGCATATATTTGTGACGAAATTATCACTGCTATAATCAAATAATTTTCAAAGCACATTGTTGCAATAGGACAGTAAAATATCTCCATAACGCAAAACAACCATTGTGTTGATACTTCCCATCTTTCAAGACAATACAGCTGAGAATAGCATGGCACGTTGGACGACATTATTTTGAAAAATTAGGTGATGGCGATAAATTAGTTGAAATTTTATCTCAATTATGCCTCAATGGCTTCATTTCCAATTCTTATTATCTCTTTCAAAAAATGTACTCCTCTGTCTGAGTTCTGGCATTCCCAAAAGGCAAAATGTAATATTTTAAATTTGTAGATCTCTGGAATTCGAAAACTATCTATTAATAGTTTTGTAAGCTAGAAAAATCCCAGTTAATAAGTAAAAAAAGTAATGATTAAGCTCTCAAGATAAAGATGGTTATGGATATTTTCAAATGATTTCTTCATAGATTATTTTGTTGTCCAATATTTTGGAACAAGCATTCGATATCATAAGTTATAAGCAACAACCTTATATAAAAAAGCTTATACTCAAGATGACCCCAAATTTATCCAGCAGTATTTCTTACTATGGTCAGGTAAGACACTATCTTATCTTTCATGAATACCAAACAATCGATAACATCACGAGACCACTTCTAGGCTCAGAAACAATGTAACAAGTTCTACAAAGATATAGGCAATTGATTTTGGATCTGCAAACAACAAACATCGTATTTTTGATGATGTGAATTCACGACGAAGGAAACTTCTTTCTCTAGATGCAAACACCAAGTAAAGGCAATAAGCCGCTTATATAGAGGATGTCAAACGATAAGAAAACAATGTCTTGGTATTTGATTAACCATTAAGTATATGGCTATATAGTTTATTTAGCTCCGAATTTATTTGAATTCAAAATTGCTCGTTATCTAAAATTATTTGCAATGTTCAACTAAAATAAAACAATTTCTTATAAAATGATTCAGTTCATAATAAATAAAAGAAAAATCTTATGGAATAGTTAATTTAAAAAAAAAATACTCGTAAAATTATACATTTGTGACTTAAACCTTTTATTTTTTTAACCAAAATTAAAGTAATAAAGGGATTATTTTAATTTTGGTAAAAATCGCTTACAAACAATGGCTAGTTTTTAAACCAATCCTGTGAACTCAAAATGATCGCTCAGAAACAACATCTTTATGATATTTTCCTGCTAATGACTTGTATTCGGAATATCGAAAAATAATGGGTATAGGATTTTACAATATCTTATGCTAATAAAGATTAGATATCGGTATGTAATTTTAATTTAAGAAATAATTTTTGAATTGCAAAATTATATTTTAAGGTAATCTGGAGAATTCGCAAACCTAAGGATGTTTTGTAAAGTAAATTTAGAAATGCGTATTCACTTAACATTTTTCAGTATTCGTTAAGTGCAACTATTAAAAAAAATTATTTAACAAATTTATTTTTTAAAAATAATCATTTTTCTGAAATATAAATTTATGCAGTATTATCCCTTTTGGAAGGGAGAGAATAATTCTAAGCAAATAGCTTCAAACCAAAATTTCATAAATTAGGAGTAAAAGCAATGTTTCTTATGAATTGCATAGTCATAAATCTAAATATTAATCTAATTAGATTTAAAATTTTGTATATTTTATTCAAACAAAGAACACATTAAAATAATAAACATTTTTATAAATTCTTATAATAACAGAGTAAAATTCAGCTTAAATTTCTTACCAAGTAACAATCGTTTTTAGTTCAATCAAATCGAATTAATTTTCTAATCTCTTTGCCTGCTTTCAAAAATCCCTGAATCCTCGAACACACAAATATGTGAAATTTATTTTCAGTTTCCCAGAATTCTAAAGCGCAGAAGTGTTTCATACACTTTCCCAATAAGTTCGAAAGGTGTTGTTATATTTATCATTATTATGTAACTTTCAAATTGTAGATTCATTTTTCGATTCATTTGTATTTTTTTTAAAGTTGTCTGTAAATCTTAAATTAATTTTTTTAATTTTCTTCTTTGAATTAGTGGCATGATTTAAGATTGTGGTTTTTTTCATTAATTATATGGATCATATATGTAAAATCCTTTCTATATATGCCAAGTATAATTTTGAAGTTCAAAGTGAGAAGTGACTAGCGTAAAAAGTTTATCACATTTTAGTAAAAATATTTATCGCAGTTTTAATTTTCTTTTAGTTTATCAAACGTTGTAAATATTTGTCAAATATGTTTAATACAGTTTTTCAAAGTATATTTATTGATGTAAATAATTTATTGAAGCCGGTATATTGATTTGCTACAGATTGTAATTGAATCCCTACGAAATTACTCTCGTAACAATGAAGAGAGATTAGTAGATATTTTAATGAATACTTAATAGAGATTAGGTCAAAGATTCCCGTTTTGAGATTTTCGATACAAGCTTGGTCACTTCAGGGACAAAAAAAAATTTAATTCTGTAATCGATTTTGGCGATATGTTCGTTAGGAATCGCACTTCATCATCATAATTCCATACTATGTCGCAGAAGCTATATACTGGAAACACAAACACAAACTCAAATTCTGTGTTTGGATTGTTGATTGCAGAATGAGTTCTTAAGTATACACTGAAGCTGTTCAGTGCTACCATTTACTTAGCGATTTGCTGTTTGTTTGTTTGTTTGTTTACTATTGATTTCTTCATGCAATATGCTTGTGAATTTTCGCACCGTATTTTATTCTTACACGTATACCCCATATTTCTGCAACTATATAAATTATAAATTTTTACGTCATTTATTTCCTTCGTTATACATTTTTATGAGCTAGAAATTAACAATTGGATTAGAGTTAGTGGTCTGGATATAAGTAAAAATATTTGAAACAATATTTTTAAAGAATAAAATATATCACATCCTTGAAAAAGAATAATGCATTTAGATAACAAATTTCAAATTTTACACTGAGAACTCTTTACTACACACTCTAATACTAAGTCTGCTATATACACTCTACTTACTCTAATTGGTTTATACAGAACTTTACATTACCATCGTATTTACACCACTACATTCGCATTTTAATTAATCGATCGTCATTAACTTTCAAACCGATGTTTCAAATAGTGTCTGATAGGGAACTGAAGCTGTCAACTTTTTTTTACTAAACAGCAGTATTTCTAGCAGCAATTATTGTTGAATTACTACATCAATAAACATTTGCAGAAAAGAATTGATTTACCACCTCAAAAACAACAGCAAGAAAAATAAACACGATAAGGATCTTCTACTTTTAAAGAATGAACAGGAAATCTTTAACAAGCATCTGACAGTTAAAAACAATCCAGCTGCCGTTCAAGTTCATTATCGTTTGCTGTAAATGAATTGAGTGCACATGAACTTTACAAATGAATAACAAACAACACTGCTTGTGACAACTCATAACAAATTATTCTTTGCAAAATATCCCTTATTCGTTTTGGAGTCTGCTATATACAATCTAAAATAAAAATTCTGCAGCCCATTTAGGACGATTTATATGAAGATGAATGGACATTTTGAAAGTAAAAAATAATTATATGAATTATCCAAGCTAAAAAATGAACAGAAAATACAAGAAAAAAAAGACTGAAGAAATATATTCCAGTTTTTTTTTAGACTTCCTAAAAATTTTTCTTGTAAATTTAATGCGTGTAGATCAATATCATTCAATACACTTAAATAAATACTTGATAATGTTACAATATTGTTTATAAAATTTTATTTAATTTTCTTATTACGTTTGAGCAAAATCTAAATATTCAAAAATTTTGTAAAAATAAAGATTATAACAATTTTGAAAAAAAGCAGATCTCAAAAATGCTTTTTATGTGGACAATATTCTAAAGGCAATTCTAATTTTTATAATATATTATGCAGTATTGAATTTATGTTTTATTTCCAGTATACATAGTTTTTCCAAATATATTAAACAATAATAATTCGTTTTCCCAAATTTTGGTTTGTCGGAATTTAATTTGGTAACTTAATCCAGAAATGCTTTTTTATATATTTCAGAGAGATATATTTCCGAACTAATTTAAAACTGACTTATATTTGTGATAATGAATTCAGGCTTACAAGAAAGTCGAGAAAACAATGATTCTTCAGCGGATTGAATTTTAAGTATTGAAACAACAGTTTTATTTCAATGCAAAATTCAGTTAGCATCAGAGTAATCTTAAACATCTTAAGCTGTTTTCTAGTTCTGAAGAACAGAAATCAGGCATCATGTAAAAAATATGAATTTTCCCTGCTACACTTAAATCAATGAACAAACCAGGCGATTCTATCATACTCTCAATACCAGTTTCCTAAGATTTCTTCATGGAATTAACAAGTATTCTGTCTTTGACAATTAAACTGATCTGAACCGAATTTTCCATTCGCACATATATACAAATGCTTCAAATCCATTCACCTACAAGCATCCAAAACAGCATATATTATTAATCGCCTTACTAAACAACAGTACTCAGGAAACTTTGCCTGCAAATTAAAAATCTTAGTTTCCTTTCTATGTGTTGCCGAGTTCACATGCCTCAGAGTGTCATCTGGAAATCGGTCTTCCGAAATAATTATTTTTAATGGAACAAATCTGACACACGGTGACAATTCTACGAGTCGAGGCGGAATTCATTAAATATCCTATGGGAGTTGTTTTCCAACAAATTCCTTTCTGTAACAGCTACAATCTTAGAAAGAGAATTGTAGAAGTTATGTTTTGGAGACTAAAATGTGGATGTTAAAACATACATTTTCTAAAGTGTAGTTTAGGGACAAAACAATGTGAACCCTTTTTGTTACGTTCCTAGAAAAATGAATGGCAAAAAGAAAATTAATATATGATATATAGATAAAAAATATTTGAAATAATGATCAAAAATAGAAAAAAAAATTGGATTTGACTTTAAATTTAAGTTATTGGGAGTGATGTCTACAAACGTTTTTCGCTTCCACTCCAATAGAATTTTTAACCCCCCTCACCCTTGCATAAAATTGTAGATCTTGAATAACGCCACAAAGATCTTGTATGGTACTAGAAAACAATAGTAATGAATTATAAATATTTTGGAGTAAAACTGACATTTATTTATTATATGAGTATGCTTTTCGGATACCCTTTATTTTTGTACCCATAAAGAAATTGATAAAAACTACTATAATGTCTACAAGATCACAAGACAAATCGCATTGATTTATTATCTGCACATGCATGTGAAAGTACAGATGAATAGATAGTGAACCCATAAACAGATATGGTACACAATTTTATGAGAAATTTTGGTGATATTTCAAATCTTAATCTATGCACCAAATTTTATCTATCTAGATTTTTTTAAATTTAATGTTATTTAGTTCATTTGAGTTTGAACAATCAGATAGACTTTGAATAGATATAACTCAAAAATAGACAGATATCTAAAAATGTGACTAAAAGTTTGTATACCAAATTTAATCCTTCTAGTTCAAAAAAGTTTTGAGTTATTTTTGACTTAAACAGACCAACTTATTATCAAGAAAAAGTATTTTTCGAACACTGGATATACATCAAAATCTCGAATTGGAATATTTTGATGATTGTAATACTTTCTCTATATTTCATACTAGCCGCCTTTGGCGACCAGCTGGTTCGCCATGAGTAAAGCGTTCTAAAATTTTCAATTAAATCACATATTCATTAGCCTTGAAGTAATTCCGGGCATTGCATATCCTGTCTAAATTCAATCAGGTAGACCGTAAATAAAGAGGATTTATTGAGTTAATGATATAGATATTGCAAGCGATTATAGACACCTTTGCCTTGCATTTATTTTTTAAAGAAAATATCACATTTTATATTTCTTTTATTTTATCCTGTCACGTGCTAAAAGTTGCATTTCTTTAGATTTATTTTACGATGATAGTTTTTTTTTTGAACTTCCGTGATTGTTTTATTTTATCCAGTCACGTGCTAAAAGAAACATGGTTAAAATATTTCTTTAAAAATTGGTTAAAAATAGAAGCTTAAATTATACATTAAAACACTGATACCATAGAGAAGACTAATTTTTTAATCTTTAAATTGATGTTAAAATCATGTTTATGCGATCATATTTTTGGAAGTTATAGTGGAAAAACGTCGACATTTCGCTTAAATTTTAATTAATTCAAATTCTAATTAAAAATTCGAAAAAAGGGCTCCGAGGTGCACATTCCGGACCTCCAAGGTATACTTATACCAAATTTGGTAGCTTTAGGTCCAACGGTCTGGCCTGTAGAGCGTCAACACACACACACACACACACACACACGCACAAACACACACATTGAGGTTTATTATAAGTATAGATTTGAGAAAGTAAAAAGAAAATCAATTTTAAATCTGTGAACTTTTCACTATATTTAAAACTCCTTTACAGAAAATATGAAATTTGATTGATTATTTCCTTCGATTTACAAAAGCATTGCTGTTTTATTGTCAACATCAAAACTTATAGAACTTTACAAATTTAATTAATATTCAGAAGCTGGAAAGCACTTGATATTGAATTCTGGAGCCGAAAATTTTACACTGTAAAACATTTGACTATGACACTGAAAACATTTGATTAAATAAGTGTGCATCATGGAAATATTAATATTATTTTTAAAAGTTCCAATCACTTTTCCACGCTTTTCTTTCTTTTTCCACTTTTCTTTCCATGCAACCCTTTTTGTTTCGGATTCAAATACTTGTCTTCTACTATGTTATTCAAGAAAGCTTTCTGCAATAATTATTTTTGACGAACTTAATTTATCATAGAGTGCATATTATGAGTGTTGAAGAAAACGTATAAATAAGATGTCTTGATACTAATAATTCAAATTCATTCGTATGTTCGGAATTATTGAATAATGTAGCACTATGCGAAATTTATTCGACTCATGAAACAAGTTTGGTACACATATGTTGCATCAAACGTGGTACATATATGCATTGAAGGGAGTAAGAATGTGGGAAGTTTTTTCGAGTCAAAATATAGGTTTGGTTTTACATAGGCGGCATAAAAATAGCTTTAAATACAATTCTATTCATTACATTCTTGGAATAAGACACATAATCAATATCGTTGATTACATAATTAGCAAAACAATTATTTGTGAATAAAAATCTTTAATAATATTGGCATATTTTGTTGCATGGCAAAATTTAGATCTATATGGTAGAAAAATAATATTTGAGATTAATTTAAGATGAATTTTTAAAATAAAACTGAAACAATATGCCATAATATGTAAATTATTAGTGCGTTTTCTAAAATATAAAGAAAAAAGATATTGACTCTGATTCAGTGAAAAGTTATTAAAATCCAAATAACCAAAGAATTAAAACGACATAAACATTTAACTTCTATCGGACGGATTTTACTATAAATTATTCAGATAATTATCATAATTCTGGAATAAACCTTACTTTGAATACTGTTAAAATTTAAACATTGTTTTATGCATGGTATAAATCCATTTATTTGTTCTTGATTATAAAAACACGAATCTAATGGTGAAAATCTCAATTCTGTATTAAGAAATTACTGACTTTTTTATCTTCTGCAAACCAACGAGTTATTCATTTTTACTATTCAACAGAGTTTCCAAGAAATAAATTTGTATCAGATTTTCATCAACATATTTGATTGAAATCGAATTTTATTTTAATTCCCGTTGGGTTCTCCGTGTCAAACTATTTATATAACAATTAAAAAACAGTACCCATTAATTATTTTTGAGAAGATCATTGCCGAAAAAAAAATTCGAAAAAAGGCAAAAAAAAAAAATCCTCTCACATCCAATAGAACGATCTCTCTCTCATTTTACCTGAATTTCCATTCAGAAATCTACTTTCTCAGGCAATTATTCTTAATGAAGTTAGTTAAGTGCAGAGAGAAAACTTTCTGTAGTCTACAGGGAATTCATCATTTCCTTCGTGATCTGTCTTAAGAATAATTAACACGTCTGTGAAAAGGTATAATATAATAATGTTTCGAAAAATTGTAACCGAACAACAAACTTTTCATCAAAGCAATGTCATGAAGACATACATATACACATACTAACGCAGGAAGCGAAATTATCTTTGAATACTCTTGTCTAGCTTAGATATAAAATAATAAAATTAAAATTAAGAACAAGGTGTTGAGCATTTTAATTAAAAACTGTACATTTATTTCGAAGCAATAGTTATTGCAAATTGTTTATTGAATTTGAAACGTCCTGCTTCTTAATAATCGACATTAAAAAGAGGATTTTGAGAAACAACTTCATGAAATCATTTCTTTGATTCTTTCCTTATGAAATAAAATTTAAAAAAAAGCGATGACTCAATCTGATGGAATTAAAGATTCAAAACCATTGTCTAAAATTATGTAACGTTATGTGTACATCATCTCTGTCTTATATATTTATAAAGTATCAGTTTTTTATTAATTCTTTGTTTTCAAAAAATGATTAAATACCGACTTCTGCATGGCCTTATATAACGTAAAACATTTTAATATCCAGAAAATAGTAAATAATTCACAAAATGACTGCTTTAATATTTTACTTAGTTTTCAACTGTGAGCAAAATTTTGTAATTTGAATCGCAGTTTTACAACCTGGCTTAAAAATTTGCAGAAATAAATCAATAATTGTTATTTAATCGTACAAACATTGATCGAATGCAATCAAACGATTTAATTATTTCCCTTTTATTCGTTTGTATAAGGATATTTATTAATTAATATCTTACTGGACAAAAGTACTACAGTACGAATAAAAATTAAAGTTTCCTCTTTGTGTATTGTATTGGCAATTCTGCAAGGAAGGATGACATTCGTTATGCATCCTATGTAAGCTGGAAATGTTTGGTTTAAATATCATTGCCTAAAAATATTTGATTATATGAAAAAAAAACAATCACAATTATACTTTATTAAAGTAAAGTACAAGTTTAGGTTCATAATTTTTAGCTAATTTTCAAAGAAGTCAGGGTGGAACATTCTTCATTTTTTCAATCGTCAATAATATTATGCGATGCAGACAGAAAATTATTATGTGTATTGACTCTTTTGCTCCAGAATTTTCTTCCAGAAATATAATGTCTAGGATAATTATTTTAAACGAATCTAATCTATGGAGACTGACTGCCGGAGAGTACAAAGAGATTTCGTCAAATGCACTGAACATCTCCAGAATAATTATTCTGAAACTCAAGGACAATCCAAGGGGCACGTTAGTCATAATCAATATTTGACGAAACAAAATGAACATTTGAAACTATGTGTCTTCTTAAATATTATCTTTGAAATGCTAGATGAGGAAATAAATATTATCTGGGAAAATTTTGCTGAGTTTGAAAGATATGACTGACAAGATGGAAAGCTTCAATTATTTTAATAAAGAAAAAGATGAATTATCTAAATTATTTTTAAGCCGTTGAGTAGATTACTTAATGATGCTAAAAATGTCATTTTAAAGTAGAAATTAGATTATGAAACACATATTCAGTCTTAAATACTTTTATTTTATTCGATTCACGCTTTGTTTGAACGTTGTTAGGGAGAATTTTAAACTACACATCGCTGAACATTAAATGGTTTTAGACCAAATAATGAAAATAGTGGCACATTTTCCAACTCACAACAAAACAATCTAGCTTTTTAGAACATTCATTTAACTAAATTTTAGATTTTTAACTACCAAATTTAAGAGCTTCAGGAATGTTCTGAACTGAGAAATAAACTCGTTTGTTCATTCTTAGAATATTTTTTTATTAATGACCATCCTTACGAGAAAACACTATTCAGAAAAAATTTACATCAATATTAAACTATTACATTCCTTCTTTCAGATAATCTTTCTAGTCTCTTTATTTTTCTCATACATATATATACCAGAAATCAACCTCCAGAATTAAAACTCTAAATTCAGTTTTCAGCAATTAGCGTTTTAAATAAAGATAAAATGACAGAAACAAATAATTTAACAAATCTGAAAAAATAAATGGAATCTTTCAAAAAAAGCAGCTGAAATTTCCTAATCTTATCCTATAACAATAATAACTGGGCCTTCTTTAACTCAAAGATTTTTCAGTTTACCGCAAGACTTGGGTTAATTGCCATCTACTCGACAGTTTGAAATTTCTACAATACTTCTATTTATTGTGAATTTTCCCTGATCATATTGGATGTTAATTTCAATTTTTTTATATTTATGTCCTATACACTTTCGTATATGCCATAGACATATTTATACACCACGTGTACTTTGTGTAATCTAACTCTTATCAGAACGATTCTCTCCTGAAGATTTAAAATTAACATTATAGAAAAAATATAATTATTAAGACCAAATTAGTAAAATTTTAGGTAGCAGATATTTTGAAAATAAATCATGCAATATTAATGTTAATAAAGTATGAGTTAAGAAAATATTTGCCATTAATATTCTCAAATTATATAAAACATAGATTAATAAATAAGATTCCTTTTAACTATACCCTTAAGAATATTTAAATGTACCAATTACTGTTCAATTACTACCAAAGAAAATCCCAAAATGAATTTCTTAAAAACACATCCTATTTCTTCAACCATGGATGCATATTATCTTAAAATAAATAAGAAATATGATGAAGCAAAGGTTACAAATAAATAATCTCTGCTGAAATAAAAAGCATTTTATATTTGAAATTAATTATGAGCATTATATTTTTATTATATAAAACATATTCTATTGCTAAAGATAAAAAGACTATGTGTTTCAGATTAAAAATATGTTTGAATAAAATTCCATTACAATACACATCCATTATAAATGAACATAAATATTTCATTAGAAAATAGATTTAAGTAACCCTTTATTAAGTAGTTTTCATAGTAGTTAATAATTTCTTGTAGTGATATTTTTTTCGTATTGTATCATAAGATTCAACATCTCCAGTACTGAAATACACAATTTTCATATTCCAGATTAAAATATGAATGAAACTCATTAGGAAGAGATGTTAATTAGGAGAAATTTGCATTTTGTGTGAAATTTCAAGTAAAGATTCATGTCGACATCAGAAAGGAAAGATTCTTAATTTATCCAAACTATCGAAATAATTATTAAAGCTCACCAGAAAACTTTAATTTCATAGAAAATATCTAGCTAATATTTTGAGATAAATCTTGTTTTTCTATTATATGATCTATCTATTATTTGTTTAATTTCCTGTGGATTTCATAATTTTAAAACATCCTATGTTCTCAAGAATTTTAAAGGAATTCATTTAGGTCTCTATTTTCATCAATTAAATTGTTCTTATTTGAATCTTACGTTAATGAATAACGAGCTTTCAGATTTCAATCCTTAAGAACAATCTCTACTAACAATCTTCTTTCAAGAGAGTTTAGAAAACTGTTTCATGCAAATTAAAAGATTGGTTTCCTATTTCAGTGAAGGGTTTCTTGAATCTTTTATATCAGAACTTTTATTCGAAAGTCTTCTACTTCCATTTTTAACGAAGCTAATTCTGTAGAAAGTGACAACCCTCCAAGTAGAGAGAGGAAATCATTATTTCCTTCACAATCGATCGATGGATTATTAATTCATCTACATCAAAGGAATATATAAAAATACTATTTTTTTTCACTCATGAACTTCAGTTTAAAAAAATTTAGTAAGAAAGTTACAGTATATTTAATTATTGTATAATTATACTCTATGTTCCTTTTCAGATAATAATTAAATTTAATCTTGCAATTAATGAAATCGCAGTTTAAATGTATTTGGTGATTTCTTATAAACATTTTTAAATATTATGCTAATTTTTTGCTATATTTTCCATCCAAATATTACAGAGAATCAATTCAGAATTTTAATTTAATTTTTCTGCGAAAAGATATCAGAGAAGTATGGTTTTTATGATTTTCCATAAAATTCCACATCTATTTTGATTTTAGCAAAATGAGCGAAATGAATTGATACTTTAAGTTCATTTCTTCAAATTTCTTCAAGTGTTTCAAAATAATAAAGTACTATTTCAAATTTTAACTCTTTTCAAATGTGGAATCACTTTAAATTATAACTATATAAATATTTATTTCATTTACATTTTTTTCCTAATTAGTAGTTGTGTGGGATGGTTCCTTGGTATTCAGTTTTGAAAAGGAAAATTGAAAAACATTTTTGTTTTCTAGGAAAAAATTTTCCTAAAATTTCAAATTAAGGCCATTTTATGTTTCTAATTTCATTGTTTAATCATTTTAAAATAATTGGTTTAATATGAATAAAAAATAAAAATATTATGGATATTTTTTTATTATTCAGATTTGTATAAAGGCTATGAGAAACAAATTTTAAATTTAACTTTAAACTTGGGATTACATTATAAATTATTGAAGGAATAATATTCAAGGAAATATATTTGACTCATTACCTAAGATATGAAATAAATGAAAAATAGCAAAGAAATTTTGAAAATAATGTGAACTTGCCAGGAAGTCAGATGCACAATCCTATTATTAATTTTATGGTATAAGACATCTTTCACTGTGAGAAAATTACATTTTTTTTTTTTACTTTTTGAGTGTCACAGTCCCTGTGATCTTGACAAGACTGTGTAGTTGGTTTTGCTACACAGTCACATGGCCGCATTGATAAGAAACATTTGAGTATCCATGGCCGAATGTTTATAACACTAGTCTCGAACTCAAGAAATTATGAGTTTGAATTTCAGTAGATTCAAAATTTGTGTACACGTTTTTCCTTGATTTTTTTCTCCTTTATTTCGTATTCCAGAAGATTTAGGACCTATCTTTAGTTTATCAAATAAATATAATGTTGTAGTCTTTTTTATTGCCACCATAAAACTATTCTCAAACTTTCCTTGATGGTA
>JAPMOQ010006906.1:0-11226 GCA_026543055.1 Argiope trifasciata
ATATATATAAATCTAAACAAAAAATATAAAAGAATTGGCAAAATATACTTGAGAGGAAA
This sequence comes from Argiope trifasciata, assembly GCA_026543055.1. Lineage (NCBI taxonomy): Eukaryota > Metazoa > Arthropoda > Arachnida > Araneae > Araneidae > Argiope > Argiope trifasciata. The sequence goes on from JAPMOQ010006906.1 coordinate 60, forward strand.
ATCGTAATCCTTACTCTCTGACAAAAGATTTTTTATGTGATTTTAAATTATGTAAGTTTATTAATAATTTTTTAATTGTCATGAATGAAATTGAAGAAATGATTTGGTAAATTGATCATAAAAAATATTTTATTAACAAATAATCGAATATATATATATATATAGAATTTTTTTAAAATATTTCATAATAGCACAAAAAATATTTTTTGTCAAAATAAAGAAATTATTTCATTATAGAACACGCAAAAAAAATTAATGTCAAAATAAAAAGAAATAATATTCTATTTTTAAACAAAATTATTTTCTATTTTGATAATAAAATATTGCATGAAAATATTTTATATTCTCAAATTAATGAGATTAATCTTCAAAGTTAACCAGCCAAAGTATTTTCCCTTTGATTTTCTCGTTTATTTATATACAATGTTGTTTCTGTGCTCATTTTTGTAGTACAGGAGAGAAAAACATAAATGTAGTATCGACCACTGATGCAATTAGTCCTAAATTTGATACAAATTTACAAATTTGTAAAGAAAATATGCGATAAATTTTCTTCAATTAGTAACTACGCTGAAATGTACTGGAAAATAGAAAGTTAGACAAACTTCCCATCAACTCATTTCTTCCGAATTTTGATGCAAATTTACAATTTTTAATATAAAGTTTGCATACTAAATTTCATTTGAATAACTTTTCCTGTTTTTGTGCTATCGCTTGTACAAACACAGAGAGACTCAAGGAGATCCAAATCGTGAAAATACATAAAAATTTTGTGGTCCCATTTTTAGGAAGATCACAAATTTTATCTTTATATATGGCAGCTCAAACGAATTAATATGTAAATTTTATAGTAAATTTTTTAGACAATGTACAAATTTTATTAAATCTTTTTGACAAGCATTCATTTAAGTTAACTTGAGTTTTAGTAAAATTTAAAGTAGAATTTTCAATTATCTGCAAAACTTGCAAGAAAATATACCCATTTTAATACAATTATAATAAATTACAGGTCAAAATGATGTCATAAAATTCGACCAAAAAACTCAGTTATGGTAATTATAAAGTCATGATTTGAGCTATTTCTTTTGTAGTATTTAAATGATAATTTTTAAAACTCTTTTTAAGGTATCCGACTACGTTTGAAGGAATTTTTTTTAATTGGATTTTTCAAAAATTATTTATAGATTTTAGATGTTTTGTCAATTATAAATGCTACAAATACAAAAAAAAATATTTGAAAATATAACATATTTTGAGAAATATGAAAATTTTTAGTAAATTTTAATGAAATTGAACCAAAACGGTCAACACTCTACACAAAATGATAAAGCAGAAATCCTATTTTTCTTTGTACACAAGTTAAAGAATATAATGATGAATGAAATGAACCAAAATCTAAAAAAAAAATTGAGATGCAAATACATTATGGGTAAAAATATACGTATATATGCATTTTTTTCAATAAATCACAACATAATTTTTCTAAAAACACCTATAAATGAAAAATTATTTCACCAACACTAAAAATTTTTGGTTCATTTCATTGCCCGTATTATTTAGAACACTCGCTGAACTTTTTATGTAAATATCTCTTTTAGTTTTTGAGGTATTCTGTTAATGGTGTAGAATTCTTATGGGAATTAAAGTTTTGAGAAAATTGAAGTCAAAGAAATATTTTAGTTGTAAAACATGTGACGCTGGATGATAGGTCAGGCCTTCCTTTTTCTAGAAAAGATGAACTGTTTTGGAAAGAGGAAAGTCTGAAATACAAGAAATAATAATAACAACAACAAAAATCACCGACGTGTTCGAAAACCAATGTTTTTACCGGATACCTTAATCTAACGAAGTCGGATACCTTAATCTAACGCATAGTCAAAGTCCTATCACTGCAGGATCAGAAGGTCATTGAACTTTATTTAATGATTTATGATAATTATAAATATTCTAATTAGAGCTTTAATATTTACAAGTATCAAGACTGAAATGAAGATTATCTGAGAATTCAAACAATTATTAATTTAATTTAAAAATATCTAGCAAACTAAGTGCAGTAGTACTCCGAAAATCTAAATTGTGAAACTAAGTGCCAAGAAAAGACACAAGCAAAAAACGTGTGAGGAGAGAATCGGAGTGAGACATGGATGCCAAAAAACGGAGCACGAAACGTGTTTTTGGGAGGAGAAAGTGAGAGAAGGGTGAGGGACATAAAAACAAACTCAGTTGATATTAAAAATATAAGTACAGTATAACAGTGATGTTATACTGTTATCGCTCATTTAATTTTTGAATGGAGTTAAAATAATCTGACAGGATTTAACTTTGCATTTTAAAATACATTTTAATGCCATAATGTTATCTGTAAATTAAGAGAAGCAATAATATATTTAAAAAAAAGGGCTCTATAGTACATGGCTTACTACATTTATTACCAAATTTGTTGCTTAGTAAGTTCATAAATAATAGACAGTCTTTAAGAAAAGGTATTTCAAAATTACATTTGATTTTTAATAAAAAATAAATCAAAATTTCCATGCTTTCCCATAGTATTATTGCACAAAATAGATTTTACACTACATTAAAAATTTTTTTAAAAATAGGGATAACGGTTTTATTTTCTAGCAATACTTCTTTTTTTAATATAAATTTTTTTTAAAGTATTTTTAAATGCATTTGGCATTAACACTTTTCGTTATTTTAATTACTAAATTTATTCATGAGCAAATTGAGACGATATTAAATATATTTTTATGTACTTATTATTGCTGTTATTAATTAAAACTACTTATAAATAATAAATCCATATTAAAAAAGCATTATCGTACGATGATAGTTCAGGTTAAAGTTTCGAATCGTCCTTAATTTTTGGCAATAAATTAATCGTAATAAATATTTTAATATTTTTGTACTATTTTTTAAAAAATAAATATTGTTGCAGAATAAAACTGAGTCAGCGAATAATTTGAAAATGTACCGATTTGGACAAATTCAAATATTTTTTGATTGGATTTCAAGATTCTCAACAATAAAGTGAGCAAATTTGTCAGATTATTTTCTCTAGCATTACCACGGCAGTCGTACTACCAGACTGAAATTCAAAATAATAATATAAATTTTATCTTTATACTGAGTAAAACTTCCCTCTATTTTAATCTTAAATAATCTATGTTAATAAAAATGAATGTTTGTCTGCATGTCTGATGTGGCGCCGTACCGCTCATTCGATTGCGATGACACTTTGAATCGTTATTTCTTGAACGTACGGAATGGTTATAGCCTTAGTAAAATTATGTAATATATGAATTATGTAAATTTCAAACGATATTTCCAAAATTATTTCTTCTGTGGCAGCAACGTGCCGAGTACCAGCTAGTTAGTTTATATTATTACTTTGAAAATATTAATTGGAAATAAATTTTTGAAAACTAAATTCAAAATAATTTTTCGTTTTAGATATTACTATTCATAGTTTTTTTTCTTTTGCTTTCAGAATGAAAAATGAAGAAAATCAATAGAAAAAATTTTTTCAAAAAAAAAAAAAAAAAAAAAAAAAAATCCAATTTTTCCTTTACATTTCTCTTGATAGGTATCTCTATCTCGAAAAAAAAAAATCTCTTGATAGGTATAAATGCAATATACCGACTGTACTTTTCGGTAAATCCATTTTCTTTGCAATGATATGAAAACTGTGGCGAAAACTATTTAAATGGTTGAAATTAAAAGAAGCTCAGAAGAGCAGACGATTAATTTTGATGATTTAATATAAAGTTTACAATAAATTTATTGGTAAAAGTACTAGAATTTTTTTATAATTATGTATTTTTATTCTAAACATTTTTAAATTTGTCTCATATATTTTAGGACATTAGTATTCCATTTCTGTAAATTTCCTAAAATTATTTTAAAGTGAACTGGTTCGAACAGAGAACTACTTATTAATATTTTAATTTAATTTACTATTTTATCAAGATAATTTGACTTAATAATAACAACAATTCAAACTCTTTTCAAAGATTTAAAAATTAAAACAGATATAAAACAAAATTATAATTAACAAATTTATAAATTTGGCAAAAACGCTATTTTATAATTTTTTTTAAAAGAAAATTTCATCCTTTGAAGTAAAAATTGCAAATCGCTTACAAAATATTTTCAATTATTTAAGATTTAAAATTTAATTATTTTTAATAAATTTTAAAAATAAAATAAATAAATTTTAATTATTTTTACTCTTAATTTTCTTTTTTGGGTGTGTGTGTTGGATTTATCCATAAAATTGTATGATTAAATTGGTATTTTAGATATATCCGAACGATTTATAAATATATTATTTGAAAAGTAAAGTGAAAACAAGCTGCTAGAAAATATATTGATTTATGAAAATAAATCACATTTTTATAAATGTATTTATAAGCTTGTTCTTCCTTTTTCTATTCGTCGATTTTTTACACATAAAAAATTTAAATCAATTTAAAATATTTTTTATATCACAGAATAAAATTATTCTTGAATCTATCGAAATATAGTTTTCAAATCCCAACATTCTGAATTTTATCGAAGAATTCTGCTGTTGGAAACATATAGAACTGATAAAGTTTCAGACAACATGTCTACATATTTGCTTTTCCGTTTTCATTATTAATTAACTTCTTTATGGGACTATTAGGTGCTATACCCAAGAAAGAAAAACAAATTAAATATAATTTTTGCCTCGTAAAATCTTTGAAACCTTATATTCAGCTCTGCAAGATGTTTTATAATCCCCAGTATTAATTTGAATTGTTATTAACAAAATCATCTATACTTATAATAAAGCTCAATGTGTGTGTGTGTGTGCGTGTGTGTGTGTGTTGGCGCTCTGCAGGTCAGACGGTTGAACCTACAGCTACCAAATTTGGTACATGTATACCTTGGAGGTTCGGAATGTGCACCTCGGAGCCCTTTTTTCGAATTTTTAATTAGAATTTGAATTAATTAAAATTTAAGCGAAATTTTGACGTTTTTTCGCTATAACTTCCGAAAATATTATCGCACAAACATGATTTTAACATCAATTTAAAGATAAAAAAATTAGCTTTCTGATGGTATCAGAGTTTTAATGTATAACTTAAGCCTCGATTTTTAACGAATTTTTAAAGAAATATTTTAACCATGTTTTTTTGAGCACGTGACTGGATAAAATAAAAGAAAACAATGACGGAAGTTCAAATAATAAAAAAAAACTATCATTGTAAATCAAGTCTATAGAAATGATACTTTCAGCACGTGACTGGATAAAATAAAAGAAACATAAAATGTGATATTTTCTAAAAAAATAAATGCAAGACAAAGGTTTCTATAATCGTTTGCAATATCTAAATCATTTATTCAACAAATCTTCTTTATTTATGGTAAACCTGATCGAATTTAGACAGGATGCATTGGAATTTCGACTTAATGGCCTATTTCTATAATCGTTTGCAATATCTATATCATTCATTCAATATTTTTTTTTTCCTTTTTCGCTTTCTTTAAAAAAATACATTAAATATTGAAGCATCGCGGGAAAAAAAAACATTTTTAATTTCAGGCCAATCAATGCCCGGAATTGCTTCAAGGCTAATGTCTATGTGATTTAATTAAAAATTATAGAACGCATTATTCATGGCGAACCAGCTGGTCGCCAAAGGCGGCTAGTATTAAATATTTCTAATAAACAAATAGTCGCTCCCTTTTTCACGTAGATGCGAAGCTAACTTAGTTCCGAGCTCTAGAACTTAAAAAAAGAGGAAAGTATGTAGTTTCTCAAGTTGATTCTAGCAATTTAAAAATTCTTAAGAAATATCAATAGAAAGAGAATCGATTTAAAAAGATCTTTGGTATTAAATATTAATACTTCTTCGCCTTAGTATGATAATACATATAGGTATGTTAATATTAACTGCTACTAAAAAGAGAACTCCAATGATTACAGGATTTAAATAACTTCAAGTAAATAATTTTCGCGATACAAGATCAACAAAAAGTCAAAACGCATGAAAATAACCATATTTTTTTTTAAAATATTTTCTTGTCTTTTTATTTATTTATTTATTTATTTATTGTGTAAATACATTTGGTTTCTTGCAGATTTTGTAGCCGGCTTTATGGACCGTCATTTTTAGTCTTCTTTAATATATAACATTAACAATTCGAACTGGAATTTTAAGCTCTGATGATAAGTTAGTAATGGTTAACAAGAAGAATAGGTATATGATTTATAGATATTACGAAATTAAAAAGATATATATATGTATATCGGAAAAAATTTGATAAAATGTATAATAATTCAATAAAAATTAAAAATATTCATTGAATGAAATAAATTTTATTTGTTGAACTGAAGAAAAAAAATGCAACCTCGATAAAGCACCTGATATGCCAAAAAAGACGAAAAAATTTTCAAAGTTTTTAAATTCGAGACAAAATTAAAACAAACAGAAAAAAAAAATTCTTCAGGCTTAAAAAACAGTATTTAAGGGTAAATTACTGCATCCGTATATTAAAAAGGTACCAAGAAATAAAAAGAAATGTGAAAATATCCTTATTTATTATCACATAGATAAAAGCATGTGGAGTAAAATTATACTCCAAAAGGACAGAAAAAAAAATTTATAAATTCGGTTTAAATTAATTTTGAAAAATTGATTAAATTTGACAAACAGCCAGACATTTAACTTTTAAAATTTAAAGATGGTATAAAAATCATTACGGTGCATTTCAAAATATTTAGATAATGTTTTATTATTTTATTTTAATAATCTCAATCGACTTAGTCTTATTAGAAACCACAGGAGCAGAAAATTAAACATTTTGATTGGATAAACGAAAGTAATCTTATTTGTTGTCGTTACAAAGAAAACATCTCAAACATAATTAGGACTATTAACTAAATCAAATCTAATTAAATATGTATATAATTAAAAAAATAATTAAATATTTATTAGTTCGTAATCACTGAGAATATAATTACTCAAATATATGGGGAAATAACATTCATATTCATTACATTTCTGACAAGTACAATGTTTAAAATTGACCCAGGCATAATATTATGGGTTTGAAATTTATAATATTTGACACATTCAGAGAGGCAGAGTCCTTAAATTATACCAGCTCATTTTTCAAATTTTCATAGGTACTACAAAACAATTCAAATTTAAAAGACTTGATTCAAAACTTGATACATGACATCTATATATTGTACAAATTGTATTTGATTTCTGCACTTTTTAAAATTTCATGTAAAAGAAAAACTGTTTTTGAAGATTGTCATTATTCACCGAGATTCACTCTGGCGTTTAATGTTAATTTCTGATAATTAATTACTAATAATTTGATCTGAGAAACTCCTGAGTCAACACACACCTTTTGAGGGGCCATGTTGTTTTAAGTATAAAAAGTACATTTACCATTTAAAATTGAACAGGCAATCTGGATAGTTCGTTCCTGGTTTCTAGAAATATTTCGAATAATTATATAATAACTATATCACAAAAAGAAGAAGAAGAAAACTGTAAAGAAGGTTTTTATATCAAATTTGATTTACTAAATACCAATATGCAAAAACATAATTAAAATATTTTCTTTCCAGTGTTTCATTACCATATAAGTCAATATAAAATTCAAGTGCAATTTTAGATAGAAGGCATTTTGTAAGTTAGTATGATGCGTATGATACAAGCATTTGGTCAAGATTATTACAAAGTTATTTTTAACTTAACAATTAGTAATTTTTTCTAAATCCTGCTGAGCTATGACTTTATAAAAAAAATGTAACGCCTGTTTATTCTAGATTTTTTATTCGGAAGGGAATTCAGTGTGGGGCTTCTTTATCGTATTGAACTGGAAACTATATATGGATATCAGAGCTCAGATTTTATTCAAATCTGCAAAAAAAGGATGTTCTGTGTCTCCAATGCTCATTCTAAAAATAAATAAATTTTAACTGCCAAAGTTACAACTATTTTAAATTGCAAGTGAACTTTATGGTTACTTTGTTAAACTTCTTTCACATTATTAATTTTGACGATTGAAAACATCATTCAGCTATCAGCTAGTTAAATCATTCATTAAATAATTTAAATGAAGCGGCAGTAACTCATTTTAAGCCCGAGTCATTTATTTAAACAAGTCAAATTAGTGTTATTTTAAAATAAACACTTTTCAAATCAAATTAAGCATCTCTAACGGAAATGGTAGTTCCCCCTCTACTTCCCGATTCATTAAGCGGTCGCCCTAGCAACAGCAACGAATCCGGGAGGGCTGTCCAAGAAATATATTGCAATGTTTGTTTGCACTTAATTGAAGCGAGAACCCAACCTTGAAATACTAAAATAACGCTCGTAACTCAGCGAGCCAACAGATGCTTTCTAGAAAACGGTTATTGGGGTGTTTTTGTTTGAGAAAGCAACTATAAATTATACCCTTAAATGTATTGTTCAAGAATGCTGTTTCAATCAAAATCTGATGTTTAAGTATCCGTGTTTTAAGTGCTTAATATGGTTTGTTTGTGAATTAATTTTCATTTTACTATTTATTTGGAAAATTGTTAAGAAATACCTCTCATCCGAATCAATTTTTCAATTTCATTTTTTTAAAAATTACATAGCTTCAAAATTAAAAAAATTCTTGTATTATTGTAAATTTGGATGTACGTTTGTGTAATAATTAGTTTCGAAATCCATAGATATAGAACAAAAAATTATCTGCCAAGACTTAGTTATAAACTATAATTTAAAATAATTCCACCTTTTATTTATTTTTTTTTAAAAAAAAGAAAGAAATTTCCATAGAAAATACAATAGTTGGGATTATAGCCTTTGTCGCTCCATATCCCATAATATTTACATTCAAGAATACAATAGTCTTACCAAAAATATATCATAATTTTTAAGCTATAAAAAACCTTTTCGATTTTTTTTTGATGAAAAAAAGAATATTACTTGCATTTAAAAAAATACAACATTCGTCCAAACAAAATTAGACATGACCCAATATAAAGGCTTTATTAATCAGTGATCATTCAATAAACAGATAAAATGTATAAAATGCACATCATCTGCTTAAATTAGATTATGATAAAAATAATATTAAACTTTTAAAATCAAATTTTAATAAATTAAGCAAAATGTTTATTTTTATTACTGCTCTGAATTTGAGGAAAGAATTTCGCAAATCGTTTGTTTTTTATTGTTTTAGGAAAATTTCAGAATAATAAAAATCCCATATGTTAAAATTATTTTACCTCCATATGACTCCCAACAAAATGGGTTGAATGAAACAATTTTATAAGTGTTCTTTTACCAATTTATATAATTCATAAAGCATTTTTTTTTTCATAAACAAAATTTTTCTTAAAAATGCAACAACTATCAAAAAATTTATGGTGAGTGCAGTTCGTCATTGTCCGATTTTCACAAGAAAATTCATGACGAGTAAGACTCGTCATATCAATTCAAAGCGTTAATGTCAATAAAACTCGAATATTAAAATAAATCAAATTAATATAATTATTCGAATGCTATGCAGCTCATTTATTCAGTGTAGTGTATTGTATATTAAATCTCATTGCAAAATAAAATTAATAATAAAAAAGTTTTATTATTAAAAATTCATTTAATAATCATTATTAATTTCATAATAAAAATCATTAAAAATTCATTTATTAAAATACCACGAATTTGGATAAGAGTAATTTTTTAATGAACAGAAATGGATCTGGAAAATAAAAGAAAAATTACATTTTCACAGCAGATCGTTATGATTTATGTTGCATGAATGTAAATCGTCACATTTTATAAAAGCATGTAGTGAATGCTCTTGATCAATATTCAGTATTCGTTTGCTTATGATAGAACAAAGAAATATAAAGTTCTATTAAGAAATAAGAAATTTGTCAACAATCAATTACAAGATTTATCAATTTTCTTCTTGTTTTCCACTATATTTTTCAGAAATATTCGGACTTTTATTACCCAGTATATTAATTAATTATTTTTCACTTTTATTATATGAAAACTTCTATACAAAATTTATTAATTAGATTTTTATTTTTTATTATGTTAAATAGATAATAAATCTAAGTAAATAATAAACAATTTAATACTTATTTGCATTAAAATTTTACTTTTTCGGAAATATTATGAAATATACTGAACTCAATTTTTCAAATGAATAAATTTTAAAAATATCAAAAAATGGTAAAGTAAAGATAAATGTTTCCTCAATGCTGTTGATACCTACATTTGTTGAAAAACCGTTTCATTATTATGAACTAAATAATTATTTTAATAACTCCGATTATTAGGTGTTTCTAAAGTATATTTCTAATGCATAAAAGATAAAAATATTCATTTAAATAAAAAAAAAGGAGTGGAGAATTGTTCAACATTAAAAGGACTTTAGTTAAACTTATAACTTTCAAATAAATTTTATTATTAGAATTATGATTAAGTGCATTTAAAAAATAGAAATAAATTTATGCTTCATGTTTATATTCGAATTGCAACAAAATGAGAGGATTTCCCAACGCAATTGATTTTTTTTTTGTCCTGCTGAATACAATCATGAAATAAAGCATATTCACTAAAATCGAAATGTATCTCAAAAATATGAGCTTGGAAGAACCCAAAAATTGCAGCCTGCCACTATATTCTATCAACCACATTCCAGTAGCCTTAATTAAAAATATCTCTTCTCGTGAATATTTACTTAAAATAGCATAAGTCGGACACTCTGTCGAGGATAACACGCATTGTTTACAACCTTTAAATTCATAATCGAACGCTCCGCATTAGCTCTCAGCTGTGAGACACGAGCAACGCCATGCAGTCTTACCCTCGCTGTCACCGTTGCCCCATGCAACTGTCATTCTATTAGCACGTGCCCAGCACCTTCGCGTTCACGCGGTGTTCACGTGAACATCGGCCTCCCATTGGGTGCTCGAGCCGTGCCCTCGAAACACCCAAGTATACGATTGGTCCAGAGACGACATGCCCACATGGTCAGCTCAAATCTGCTTCTGTACACACAAGCCTGATTCGGGATAATAAAACCCAGCGACAAAGCGGGAAATAACTTTTTCGTTAGGTGTGTATTCGATGTAACGAATGCACAGAGAATTATGGCTAGTGTTACTATTACTCCA
>JAPMOQ010006907.1:0-26120 GCA_026543055.1 Argiope trifasciata
CGTACATTTAAAAATGAAAATTCATTTCTGAGTTGCTTTAATGTATATTTTTCAGTCCTTGGCAAATTTTTCTGGCACCTGAATCCAGAAATTATATATAATCATACTACTCTAAGACTTAAGAATAAAGATGTATTTAAGATAGTCTTGCGTACAGCTGGTAAGATTTTCTGTCAAAGCATCTGAGTGCAGAACTGAATTTTCAATCCAATAACTTTGAATAGTGATAAATTTCACTATTAGTTAAAAAAAAATAATCCATGCTTGGGGATGTATTCCAATTTTTAAAACATTTCAGAATCAATTCGTTACTTTGACAATGAAAGGTTCAATAGTTATGGAATAGAACAATTCATTCTGTGTATCTAAATGGGAGAAACAAATTTATAATTCAACATAAGATATTAACATCGCTTTTTTTTTTTTTTTTCAATGTTTCCCAATTCGGATGACGCGAAATCTATTAATTACACGGCTTCTTGTAAAATCCAAAAAAATCGAACGATCTAGAGCACAATCTTCCTTTAATCTGGTATCCAAAGAAAAATTCGAAGCAAGTCTTAGTCATATTTCGTCTATCAATTCTTGAAGATCGAGAATACTGTATATGCAGAATTTGGCCATTTTATGTATTGCATTGGATGTCAGCTTGTTGCAAAATACTATGAATACCAATTTTAGTAGATTTGACAAAATAAATTATAGTTGACACTGAGCCAGAAATAAAAGATCAATTGAATTATTTCGTGTTCAAGATGCATATTAGAGAATACATTACGACGTGTGAATTCTGTTAATTAATAACTGCTAATGAAAACGAGGACTGAATATTTCAATGAATAAGAATTTAGTAATCTCTTGATAGCTTATGATTTGACATTTTTTGCAATGAATTTAAATATATTCATCGATTTTGTGAAATGATAGATTTCGATCTAGTTTCTAAAATCCATTTTCGAAAAGTTTTTTAAACCATTTCGATTCTAAGTTGGATAAAAAATTATCAGCTCAATTAAATTTTTAAATTAAAAAAAGCTACGGAATTTTTAAAATTTTATCTAATTTTTCCATGCGATATTCCCTTATCCTGAAAAATTAATCCGGTGTAAAGATTTATTATTTTTTAATTCTTAAGTCTGTATTTAATTTGTTTAAATCTGTAAATTTGTTTTTGTAAATTTTTTTACTCTCATCTGAATTTTTACTTTCCCCTATATTTTTTCAAGGCTATTATTTCAATAGTTGACTTGGATATTTTGAGTGATGTCCCCGCTTTAATTTGTCCTAACTTCTAAAAATGTTTTGGGATATAATTCTGAGTAATTTCGATGATTCGATCCTGAAACGAACTTAGACGAATGGAATTCGCTAAATGGGTTTTACATCAAAATTGCATATTTGTCCCAAATTTAAAAAAAATATATTTGTTGGAATTGCACGTGAGTATGTCAACTGAACAATTCAACAAACATCGATAAGTTTTGAGTCTAATTTTATATCAAGAATTGCGGTTTATGTTGATTTCAAATTTCATCGCCGAAGATGCGTTGGTCAATACTATATGTGCGAACATAAATGCGATAATTCGAACACTACAAGCAGATGGATGAATTTAATTTTAAAACTTTGTATTAAAAATACAACAGTTTTAATTTCTTAATTTGATAGACAATCTGCCCGTTTGTATGTCTTTGAAATTCTATATATGGCTTTATCATAATCATATACATGTCAATTATTGGACTCAATCAATGAACAGCAAAATTCAAAATGTGATTCTTTTGACTTTAATACGAAACTAAACAAGAAATATCACCGCAGTTTGCTCGTGTACAGGATAGTTAGACAAGAGGGGGAGTATTCCAGTAAATTTATCACAGAATTGATTAGAGCAGAAAATGCCATCTTGTTCCTCGTGCCATAAAACAATTCACTCTCTCCTCACTTAAATTTTAACCAAGTTGTTCACTCAATGTTCAAAAGTTTTTCGCAAATATAGTCAATTACCTACTTTAAAATATGCGAATTTCATTCCCTATTGTAAAGTGCAAAATTTTTTCAAGAGAATAGGCCTCACCACTAGATTTTCTTAATTTTAGTCAAATTCTCCCGTTTATGACGACACATGTCGAATTTCAAAACCTTAGCGCTACGAACATCCTAGTTTGTCAGCAATTTTTCATAATATTAATTCTTTCAATGTAGTATACTGAATACCGCGTTTTTAATTTATATGGTTCATTGTGAGTAAGGCAAGACTGTGTAGAATGTTTCCTGAAATTTTGAATAAGGAATGAAAGAGAACCAAGGAAGAGAATTTTCTGAATAATCAGTTCCAATTAGTGATATAGAATCGGTATGTCATAATAGAATATTTACTTGAAAGTGTACGAAAGGAATATTGAAAGTGAAAAGAGACTGACAGAATTCGAAGTTTCCCTTATACCTGTAAACAATTAGGTGGTTTACAGAGAATTAAATCCTATTAACTGCTTGTTGCTGTTATAGTGTTTTACAGCCCATGGCAAAATTTCTGTCGTGACTACATTTTGGAATGATTGTCATGTAATATGGATGAAATAAGTATCATATTCGAAATGAACGATGAAAAATGTTAAATAGTTAATAAGGAACTATTATTTAGGGTTTAAATATTTCAGTCAATATTCCCAAGTAAAAGGAAAGAATATAAAAGAAACGAAATCTCCGCACTTATTCGAAGTGATAATTGCGTGAACTGAAATAAGAATAAATGAAGCAAATGTAAATTTTTTGAAGACTTTCTCCATTTTATAAACTTGAGTTTGATAAACCCATTCTCCATTTTTGAAGACTTTGTTGTAAATCCATTTAAAAAAAATCTTGAGTCAATTAAATATTTGATTATAAACAATGGAATATCATTCAGAAATATAATTTGATTTTGTTCTATATTTCTAAATTTCTTGCAGAGATTTATTTTTCTAAAATTCATCTAATAGAATTCTATTCTGAAATCTTAGATTTTTTTTTCTTTAATTTCAAATCCGTTTATCCAAGCTCCAATAAAGTTGTGTATCTCATGTGATTTTTAAATAAGAAACGAGCATTATGAATTATTTGTAATTTAACTAATTTTATAAAAATGATCGGGAAATCTAGTACGAACTTTACAAATTCCATATTTGATAAGGTAAAGACCAGAATTCACGAAAGAGGCTGGATTTTTTATTTATGTCATCTTGAATGTCATTCTCGGTGACAGTGAACCTCAACAATCTTCAGTCGACTTCTTGTTCTCCTGACTACTCAAGAAATGCAGATATTTAATATAAGATACCAAATTTTCAAGAATATCGAAGTTCTTCAAGAGCATGGTAAGTTATCCATTTTGCTGATATTAGTGTAAAAATTTCATTTAGAAATGATTTTATATTTAAAAAAAATCTGTATTTTTCTTTTATGAAATATTTATTAATTCATCGTATATTTTACTAATGCGCAGGAGTTATTGAAAGCCTCCAATACAAACTGGTAAAAACTTTTTTTAAATATTTTGGTAACAATTTTTATTAAAACATTTCACTGTATATTATTTCTTATCAGTTACCAAAAGCTTCATTAATTTAAAGAATCTTATATATTCATTATGCTAGAAAAGTATTCCAAGCAGATTTTAAAATAAATTCATGTTATTCGCAAACGGTTATAAGTTTATTTCCATTAGTATTCTATTCAAATGTATGAATAAATAAAATTTCTATTTTCTTCCAGGCGTCACTAAATGCAAACGTCGTTTTCATGAAAAATAAAATTCAAAGAACAGACACATCTGGAGAGGCAACAATCCATTGTCAAGCAGAAGTTAATAAATTACCCATTACATGAAACCAATTATCTAAAAGGAAAATCTCAATTCTCGTATTCCAAGTGAAATTCAAGATGGTTTTCATCGAATGGAAAAAGTCCGAAAATTGAACAGTTAAAGTAAAAACAACTTATCCAGGATCTTATTTATAGAAATTCCAAGAGAATTCCACTTGCGAAATAAACTATATAAACCAAACTGCAGATCTGATGCTTCCATAAATTTCTGAGATAAACAAGACGTCCCTTGTCGACTGACCTAATACCTTACCTGATAATTACTGTAAGGTAAGATACCTAAATTGGAATATTTAATTTTTTAAACATTTTATAAGTTGATAATCCCAGACCCGCAAACTACTTAATTGATTATTCATGATGAAAATGAAAAACTCATTTTAAACGCTTTGGTATCGGACCTCTGAATCTATAGTTACAGAGTTTGCATATTTACTTCCTGAGCGGCAGATCAAAAGTTAATGAATTTTTAAAAATTTCCAATTAAAAATTGAATTGCTAATGTTTTTCCCTACATAACCGCTAAGCATATTACTTTGCAAAAACATTTTTAGACCATATTTAGATAGAATCTTATTCCCACCCAATTTTTTTCTTTAGAGAAATTTCATCAATTTTAAGCAAAATTTTGTAGCTTTGCTTTCCTTTATATAGCCACATAAAATGCAACAGCAGGACTTTAATTAATCAATGTCAATATTTTAATAGTCAAGTTGTGCGACAAAATAAAAATTAATTTTCAATTTATAATTAATGCATTAAAATATTTCAAAATGTTGGATGTTTTGAAACAAGCTTTTCTGTTGATCTTTAAATTGTATAACAACTTGTCCCTCCAGAATTTTTATGAATATGCAAAATTTCTGAATTTAGACAATTAGGTAGGATACTTAATTTAGACTAACTAGAGAAGGGAAAATATTTCGAAGCATTTTATTTTTAGTAATGAAGTTTTCAGTAAAAGAGTTTAGAATATATTTAGCATCTTGACTGCTCGCATCTGATAACCGAGCCAACTATAATTAGATAATCACTTCTTTATTATCTCTTAACTGTAATAAGAGTCGTCTAATTAGATGGTTCGGAACGATTACATGTGAGCCATATGTGAATCATGCTGCAGCCAGCATTTTAAGTGGACGGTTTAAAGAGGTTTATTACGATGAGAGAATTTTAATGTCATAAGTAGGAAAAGTAAAGTTTAATAATTAAAAATCATTAATTCTCAAGTGACTTTGTTCAACATAGATCTTTTAAGTAGAAATTGGAAGAAAATGTTCCCTCAATTTTAGTTCCTTTCTAGTTTCTGAAAAAATTTGTTTTGTAGAAATTTTATTTTTATTTCTATATTTTTTTTACACGAAAAAATATATAAAAGAGAAATGGCCAAAAATAAGCCTTTTGCCGAACAGCCATATTTTTCTATCCCTTCGGGCAAGAAAAACTAGTTTTTGGATTTGTATCTATCAACGCACAAGATATCGCAAATGCTTTGAAGAAGACTGAAAACGGTGGTGTGATGGTATTCGATCTTTACGCCAAACTTGCAGATTTCTGTCAAATTTGGACCAATCTATTTTCAAATTTCTCAGTCCAGAAACAAGTGAAATATATATTTATAAAATGAATAGATCTGTGAAATTTGATATAAATTTTTAAACTACAAATTCGTATCAAAATGTAGAACAAATCTATCAAATGGTCAATCATCTGTCAGCTTATATAAGCATGCATGTCAGTGCAATAACATAAAGTAACAATATCCCTAAATTAAATTTGGTATATGAAATTATTACTAAAATTATCATAACGAATCAATTTGTTTCCAATTGTCGAATTTTTCTAAAATATAACTTCTAATTTCTAAACGTATTGAAACACATAATACAAATTTTGGAATTGGTGGCAACCATGTCTTTGTCCCAGCACCAAAATTTCTGAAAAAAAAATATTTTTTCACTAAATATTTGATTATTTTAGCATTTGAATAATATATTTATTTTATCATCCCGTTCTCACTCATGTATTCTTATTTCTTTAGGCTTATTATCAAGTCTAGATGTTTTGGACATGCATATCTACATACATTGAGAGCTCAACATATGTGGAAGGGCATAAGCATAGATATAGATGAATCATCATCATCGACCTCTTCCGATTCCAATCCTTTGACAGAACATAAGGTCGGAAGAACTGTTGGAATCCCCAACAGTTGTGGGATTTTCAGAATTTATCAGTATTGGATATCCGAAAGAGATACATAAACTATCGTTTAAGATCCCCTACTTTCTTGGGAGTTTTTTAAAATTTAGTACGAAAAAGGGTCGTACATGTTTAATGAGCTACATAAATGAGTTTACAAAAGGAGCCATTTATGAAATAGCTTCAATAATCTCTAAATGTGAGATGTATCAGAACACAATAATATAAACAAGAAATGCATAGTTTTATCATAAATAAGCGTATCCTGTCCAACAATGTTGACTAAGAAAGCGCATCTTTATTCAATCGTTTTATGGAAACATCAAAGTAAATTATGGTTTTTAAGAGAACACTGTCTCCATTATTCACGAATATGTTGCATAATGTATCTTTTTTTTAAGCAAAAATTGTTACAAAAAAAATACAAAATCTGTCCATTTGTAATTGTTATCTACCATTATATAAATATTTTGCCAGTTTTTAAGCTTCAAAAATTCGTTCCACTTATGAAGCAAATCTTTTCATAATTATTTTCGTTTGAAGTCACAGTGACTAATATTATATGAAATGTTACGATTTCTTAAAATCTGTGTTGCTGTTGGAGTATGTCTTCCAGCTCTCTGACGAAATCAGACAAGATTCGTTAGATCGTTGATCTAGAAAGTCGAGGAGAGACAAATATATACATCCACTCTGGAAAATCCCAAACTGTCCAGAATGTACTGAGCAGAGGCTTGCAGAGTTTGGCATTTAGAGCAGACCGCAAAAAACTTTCAACCCTCTAAAAAATAAAAATAAAATTTACTGTGACCACTTACCAATCTGGATATTTTCGTTCGAGAGGCTCTGTCACAGCTGAGAGAAAAAGGGCCCAGCTCTTTGCCCTCATACCAGTGATGGCTAGGAGGAATCTTCCGCACCCTTGAAAGTTCACCGTTAGCTATGGATTAATATTCTAAAAAGGTTAGGGTGAAGAACTAGAGGTGGCTGATGCCCATTTTGGCCAAGCTATCTGTACTAATTGCCATAAATGTCAAAGTGCGAAAGGGTCCACTGAAAATGAACGTTATGGAACTTTGAAATAAGCCTAAGAAATGCTGATTTTATCTCAGACAGTTTATCCGGTTGTGAAAGGGGAGTAAGGGAACTGAGACAATCCTAAAGAATCCAGAGATAACCGGCCGGGCTTCGAGGCCGATTCTTGAAATCTAAATTCCTTTAGAACAAAAATTAAGTATGCCTATAGTACAAAAGTATTATTATAGTATTAAGTATTCCTATATTTGTCTATAGTTTAAAGATATTGACATTTTTATCCCCATACCAGCCTATAAAGTGATTAAAATACCACTAACTTTTGCTATTTTTTGTTATTAGTTAGTCGGATATCTGACGATAAATGTTTAGAATTAGCTTAAACTTTGTATTTGTGATTTGTAGTAAGTTCCTGTTCCTTGTTAATTAACTCCGAATTCTTGAAGTCGAAATTGTAGATCTTTGTTCAGCTAGAAAAAGAAACAAATTTGTTGCAATAGCAAGTCTAATCGTAATCATTATGAAAAAGTCTCGTTAAAAATAATTCTTATTTGAACTTAATTTTGATTAGTAATAAGTAAACATTTGCCTTGAAAAATTATTAACTTTCTTGAAACTAATCTAGATGTTAAATATTGATTGTGTAATTTTGAATGTTTAAGTTGCTGAATATAATAATTTAGGAATTTTAAAACATCTGAAATTATTAAATGTCTTTTGAAAAGTAGTTAAAATTTTTCTGACAGTTAATATTTCTATAGCTATTAAGCTGAAATACAGCTTCAACCAAGATAAATTCGTATGCATTTTCTTAGCGTTAATCTTAATTTCTTAATTTTTTTTAACGTCTATGCAAATAATTTAAAATGCGTTGCCATCTTTTTGCATTCGTTATCAATATATTTTCAGAAACTCTTGTATAAATTTATCGCCATTTAAAATATAAAGCATAATTTTAATTTATATTCTTATGTAGGAAAATTCCTCCCGCCCCCCTTTTTTATAAAAATAGTTCTCGTGCAAAAATATCTGATTGGCTCGGCCGGCCAGCCAATCAGGTATCCACTTTTTCATTGATCGTCATGTCTGATCAACATGATGATCAATTTAATTAAATAAAAACGCTTTGTGTCGCAATACTGAAACTTATAAAATACTAAATTAATTGTGTAAGGATAACTTTTGGTGAATGAAATTTTGCATTTCTAAAAAAAATCTTCGAATGCAAAGAATGGCAATGACATTTTTTTAAACTACATTATTACTTTTAAATCCCGATATTTTTAAAAACCATTTCTTCAAAAACATGTTAAATAGCTAGAAACTTTTTGTGCTGCTAAATTGTTAAAACTTTTTCTAAAATTTTCATCCTAAAAAATTTTTTCTTAAGTGTAAAAAAACGTTTAAATACATTGAATGGAATTTACAATACCATAATATTAATTTGTAGAAATATAATGAATTTCTTCATTCACATTTATAAAATCTGTTTGAATCCAATTTCAAGATCCTTTGCATTAAATAAAGTAGGAAAAATCTTAATTCTACCATTTTAATATACTGCTGTATTTAAAAACATTTTAATGTGTTATTTTAACGTTGCCTTCTTGTGAAAATTTTCGTAATATTCTTGCAATGCATTAAAACATTGAAACTGTGTTGACTTATGACTTATAATGTTACAATTTTTATAATTGATAATTATAATTAAATTGTTTTCTTTATAAATGGTGCCACTTTTCAAATTTTAAAATGATTCAAAGATTTCATATTCCTAAAAATATGAAATTACAAAATGCAGTTTCGATTATTTAAAGGAATTAAAATTTGCCTATACATCTAAGTGTTTTTAAAATATTTTTAAAGCAATTAAATTTATTTCATACTTGCAAAATGCCTGGCCTTTGCGCCATTAAAATTCAATTTATGCTTGCAAAGATTTATTCTAATTATACTTTTACAAGTTCCATACTGTGTACTGACTTTAATAAAATTCTATATTAATATTACCTTGATTTGATTAACTTGATTCATCAATTGTATTTTCATTATATTAGTAGCACTGATATAAATGGAAAGCGTTTTAAAATTCGGTAATTAATAATTCATTTTTAAAACTAAAGAATGTAAAATTATTTTTCACTAATAAGTATTTCTAAGAATTGCTTTTATGAAATTTTATCTTGTATAGCATCTTTGAAAATGTATTATCAATAATACTGCATACTTGCAAACAATGTATTATCTGTAAATTGAAATAAATTGTTCTTGTTTCAAATTATGAATGTTTTTTTCAGTAAAACTTCAAATAATAAACTTCATAATAGTTATGGTAAACTTCATAAATTTTACAAATATCTATTATTCAAGTGAGTCTTCTGGAATTTTAAAATGTCTGTATACTTATATTGAAAAGTTTCTTTAAATGCAATAATTACTGATAACTTTTTTTACAAATTCTTTTATAATTTTAAAGAGTTGGGAACTACAAAAAAAAATAAGGAAACAAGCTTTATTTGGTGCATTTCATGTAAATTTTTTGTTTATTTCCCTAAATTGTTATCGTTTCATGTCCGAAACTAAACTTATTTCAGATAAATAAATTATGGATTCCTTTATATACGAGAAAGGGAGTAACAGAACTTTAAATTTGAAAGTATCACTGAAAATCTACGTATTGAGATTTAATCTGAGGTATTAATTATCGAGAATCCTCGAGTCTTGGTAAATCTGTCGGAACCAAACATCTTCATGAATATGTGGTGTGGAAGTTTGGAAAGGGGGTGCAAGCTCTTGTGTCGACCCCCTTCATCTGGTCGTGACTCAAAATTATGAGGTTTCAATAGTGTTAATATAACTAAAATTAACCCACGTTTTAGATATCCTCAATACTGAAAAATACAGGCTAGGAATGTTTATTAGTAAACGTAATTCGGAGCCTTTTGAGCTAAAGTGCTGAAATTTTTGCATAAGGTCTTTACTCGAAAAATATGGTTATTTCTTTGAAATGTTGAAAGAATTGGATTAGGCATGATTAGAATTGGAGAAAAGGATTAAACTGTGTATCAATTCTATTCATGTAAAGTGCAAAACTGATGGATTTTTCCGAAAATTTCATAGTGCTCTTAATCGTGCATGATAAAGCATTATCTTAAAAATGCAATGACTTACTGAAATTGAGTATGTAATCTTGTTATTAAAATTGTAGCTCTGTCAAATTTTGATCTAAATCGACTAGCAAAAATTTATCCGAATTGCATATCTGACTTCCTTTGCTGTACTATTTTCATTGCTGCAAAGAAACCCTAATTTTGTTTCAGCAAATCCTTTTTCATTGTTCTGTGATTTAGAAAATTTTACTTTAATGCATTTACATACATTCTCATTTCAATTGCTTGCCCTTTTGATTTTTTGTAGTTTTTAAAATCTATTTCAACTGGCTTATCGTAAAAAGAAATTTTTGTACCGTTAATGTTAACATGTTCTTATATTAGTCATATCCTTATCTTGAACTTAGTGTAAATTTAAACAGAAAAATATGTAGCTGCAATTTCTTTTTTAAGTTTTTCAGAATTTAACAGTATTTGTGATTTTCTGTGGGTAAAGAAATTCACAAAATGGTACCATATTTCCTTCATGTCCATGCATTTATTACAAGCTCATCAAAATATTCAATTATAAATTTGTATTTGTTTCATCCTTGCAATAACATGTATAGCACATTCAAGCAGTAATCTGTTAAACAGAAAACGCTTTACATGCCAGATCGCTAACTTACTGCGTATGGTTTCGCTATAGCTAATTTAAGTGATTTTCAAATATTTATAATTTTTATCTCAATAAAAAAATGTATTTAATCTACGAAGTAAAAATGTGTTACCTATGTGCAGGAAGGTAACGTTTTAATTGAAGAGAAGATTGCAGAGAAGACGAAAAATGTAACAAAAATATAACACTTAGTGGGCGGCATAATCTGCTGACATTAGTCCTGGTCTGTTAAAAAGATATTGAGAACTGGAATTCAACTTTAAAAAATTGATTAGTAACACAAGAAATTGCTCTTTCCGATGAAGAGGTGAAAAAAATGTGAACAGGCACAACCCCGTTATGTACCCACCAGGTTTCGAACCTGGGACCTTCTGCGTGTTAGGCAGATGTGATAACCACTACACCATGGGTACTTGCTATATTATGTCAACTATAATCCTTATGTCCAAAGATGCAAAGAAAATTTCTTGATTATTTAAATTGAAATTTTTCATGTTTTCTTAGAACTAAATTTCTGTGATAATTTGATACGAGGATTTTAAATTATATAATCCAAGTAAGTGCTTTATGGAATCCAAATTATTGATCTTCCAAGAAAATTTCCAAGGCTTGTTCTTAGTAAAAATTAACATTGAAAAAAAATCAAGAATATAGCTAGAATATCTGTCTAGATATAGAAAGTCTTGGAAAGATCTAAAACTTGAATTGCAAATAAGTGCATGGTTAAGAGATGCTTGAGTTTCTGATTTCAGTGAAAAACTTATTTTTAAACATACTGAATTCAGTTTTAATGTTAAAAACCTTTACTCTTTAAACGGCAGCTACTAATTCGTATTAATATATTTTGATAAAATGCAATCGAGTCATTTACTAAATAAACCACTAAGTTTATCGAAAGAGTTTATAAACTTGGGAAACTTCTGTGATTGGGGCAAAAGTAGTGGACTCATGGCGCCATCTATATTTCTTACGAGGAAAGGTTACATATAATTTTTCCCCTCCTCTAATATCAGAAATTGCAACTAAACAAATACTACTTTTCTTTTTAATAACTGTGCTGAAATATCTAAAACTATATTTTACAAATCCTACCAATTGTAATGCTTGAGGTTTATAATTCAGACGAATGAAATGCAGGGAACAACTTTGATATACACCCCCAAATTGGAAATTTGGCGACTTTTTTTTCTCGCCAAGCAAAATATCTGCTTTTGGCGCCTTTTTTTTTCTCGCCAAGATGGATTTTCGCGAAACACAAATAATTAATCCTACCTAAAAAGCAACCCTAAAAAGTCCGTAGGGAGTGCCAGATTTGGCGCGTAATTTTTGGGGGTGTATATCAAAGTTGTTCCTGAAATGCAATTTCAGGAGAGTAACTTCAAGCGTATAAGAGCTTTATCACTAAAATAATTTAAAACGCTATCTCTAACAACTATCATATTGACCTTTTTGAGCCCAAAATTTAAAAAATTAAAGCCTTTTCAAAATACACACCTTAGTAATTTTCATT
Source organism: Argiope trifasciata (assembly GCA_026543055.1). NCBI lineage: Eukaryota > Metazoa > Arthropoda > Arachnida > Araneae > Araneidae > Argiope > Argiope trifasciata. The sequence goes on from JAPMOQ010006907.1 coordinate 12,380, forward strand.
TATTCTTGAATTTTTTCGGGAGTTTTAATTATTTAGTTTCACTTATGACTTTCAAAAACATTCGTAAAATAAGTAACTAAATTGAAAATTTGATTCCTCCCCCCCCATACACACGCACACAAAATTACGATTTTTTTTTTTCCATAAATATTTTAATCTTAGAAGAACTTTCTTTCTGCTTTAAATAATGTTAGTCTCTATTAATAGATTTTTGATGGTACATTTTTTAAATGACTCACTATTAGCCTGCTAAATAAAATAATTTCTCCATAATTCTTCCCCTACATTCAGGATGTAGCAGTTAGTATGTATTTTAGCTTGAAATATTTCGTGTTTTTGATCAGTTCAGAGTGAACTACTTTCATTATTAATTTTCTTTTTCTTTCATGATTGCATCTTTTAACAAAATGTTCCTCACAAAGATTCAAACTATCAGTGTGTGTGTGTGTGTGTGTGTGTGTGTGTGTGTGTGTGTGTGAGTGAGAATAATTTACATATTTGAATAATTCCGGGGTCGCTGAATAGAAGGAACTTTTTAACTTTTGAACATTTAAAACTTCAATTTATTTTATCCCGGGATGCATAATTTCAACAAGACACGATCGTAAAAGGTGCGTCAGTCTACATCGCTACGCAAGAGCAAAAAATGGCAATGTTTCTTTTCGGGGCTTTTACAATGAGATTTTGATAGATTGCTTTGACACTTGTAGACTTAGGAAAGGGAAATTTAGTTACATTTTAAAGAATATTGTAAGCAATAAGAATTTCAATTCCTTTACTTGGGGAGTGGGAAATAGATGGAGTGATTTTGCCACTTTTCATAAATTTTTAACTTTCTATTACTACTGTAAAATCGATTTTATGAATGATTTGAATTTGTTTTTGTTTCTTATTTATTGCGAGGTCAATATAACTTTCTCTTTTATGTTCAAATTGAAGAAGATTCTGGAATAATTTTGTTAATAAATACTTATATAATTTACTAATATTATAGTATACTTAATGAACTTTGTTGAACTATTTCATTCTGCATTACTTAGATTATAATTCCTTCCTTGCTTTTGAAAATAGTTTATTACACTTTTAGTTTATCCAATTCAGACTTAAATTTTATAATAGTATATTATATGTATGTATGTATGTTTAATCGGACTTATTCCATAAAATAGAGATTTTACTTCCCTTCACTAAATAAATAACTGATATCATATATGCAACTTCGATTTAAGAAGGTTTTTTCATTTTTCTTACAGCTGGAATTGATGATACTACTCGGGATGAGATTTTGATGTATTTTTGTGTAGTTTATTTCTTTGTCACAAAAGTTTCATTAAAATTTTGCTTATATTTCTGTACTTAGGGCACACTTTTACTTATATGCGATATATGAAAAAGTTTTAATCTATTAAATATTAGCAATCGATGCGATTCCACCGTGATTTGTATAAAATAAGCTTTTGCATTAAAAGATAAAAATATTAAATCACTCAAAATCGTTCTATTTTTTTATAATTTTAATTTCAATAAATAATCTTTTAGAATTGTACGAAGATGATAATAAACGACGCTGAAATTGATTTACTTATACTTTACCGCTTATTTTTTTCAATATAATGTCAAAAAATGAAATAGAATGCTTCAAAGTATCAACGTTGCACTGGCAAACGACATATATAAATTTTCCTCGTTTCAAAATCATCTAGATTTATTAACTTACATACTAAATTCTGAGAAATAAGAAATGAAAGAAAACACTGCATGAAAATGAAATTGCTCTGAACTTACTGCGGAAATGTAACAAAATATTGAGTTAATCAGATATTCAATTAATCAGAAATTAAGTTTTTCGTTTCAATTTCGTATTCGGTCTCTTGGCATACATAATAAGTGTACAAAGTTTGGTTAAATTCATCGCCGATGTTTAGGAAATGTAAAATATGCATTGACATACAATCACCATCATTTATATTATGATTTGGACTGGGTAACCTGAACATATTTCTTCAGAGCGAACAAAATTTAGTATATTTCATGCTAAGAAGGAGGGGGGAAATAAAGAAACGAAAGAAATTTCTACTACTTGCCTAACTACTTCTAAAACCATTATCATTAATAGAAATTAAAATATTCATCCCCTTCTTTAGGTTTGAAAGAAGAAACGCAGAAAAAATATGGGGATGATTAACCTTTGAGACATGGCTTCATATGGTTCCATCTGATCTTGTATTTTTTCTCAGTTGTGTATCTCGCTAAGATTTGCCACAGTGGTTTCAAATGAAGCTACTCCCTAACATTCATACAAATGAATGAAAAATTGATTTTCGTTCCCTTATTGTGTATTTAATTAATTTCTATCTGAAATTCAGTGGTTTCAGGCTTTGTGCCTCAAAGGGTTAACTCTAAATGCACCCATTTATTGAATTTCCATCGACGTGCAGAACTGTAGATATATTTACTAATGAATGTATAGACAACTTAATGTATTTTGTATTTTATGTCTATTAATTGTGATTGTCTTTTAAATGTGAATGTATGTGTCGGCTGATATTTACAGAGCAGATAAAAACAGAGACTATATTGGATCGCATGAAAAAGATTTCATCAAAAAATTATTCTCAATTCTTAACGCATTGTTTTTGCTACCAAATTATAACATAAAAACTTGAAGTTCGGGAAAGCAAAATGAGCAAAATGTCTGGAAAATTTCCATCCACCCAGAGACGCTGGAATCTAAAGAAAATCGATGCGAATCTGGTTCTAGTTATCACTTAAACTTATGTGTTTAGATAATCTATAAGAATTTTACATAGGGCAGGCCGAACTTTGCAAAAAAACCCATATTTGAATGAAAACGAAAAGACCCAAAATTTTAAAGTCAGTCCATCCTCAGAAATATATTTATAGTTCAAAAAATATGCTATATGTTTCTTTCAAAGGGTGTGCTATTCTCTTTCAATTCTATTCAGAGTTATTCTAAGTTAGGAAACGATTATCATTTCTTTTAACAAATTTTAATTTTAACAAATAAACATAAATCATTTAACCAAAAGTGCTATTTAAAATCAAATTGCTTTGTATCTAGCGGAATATTAATAACCGTTACCTTTTGTACAGAACAGGTTATTGAAACGAATTCATCACAAAAATGCTTTAGAGGATGAGAATGTGCACTCGGCAGTGATGGGTTTCCTTTTAGGTAGGTTAGGTATCTGCCTATAACTATTAGGTTAAAAAGGACCACAAGCAGATAGATGGGTTTAAAAAAATATTTATCTCCCAACGAAGCTGATGATAAAAAAAAATTTAATACAAAATTCTCTGAATTATAAATTATTCGGAGCCCGATCAATTATGCTTGAGAAAGTTTTATTATATTATTGGTCACATTATTTCATTATGAGAGTATTTATAAATACCAAGATTCTAATCAAATAATGCGTCCCAAGGTGGATGCTGCCCATTCAATGAATAAACATAAAAGTATGCATTTCATAAAGCAAAAAATACAAATTTTATTATAATAATAATATTTAAAATATATTTTAAATTATTCATTGGTCACATTTTTATTTTATTATAATTTTTATAAACACCAAGATTCTAATTAAATAAAAGGATGCATGTGAATGCAGCACTGCCAATGAAAAAACATAAAAATATGAATTTCATAAAACAAAAAATGCGAATTATTTTATAACAGTAACATATAAAATGAAAATTTATTTAAAATTTATAAATAATTAGCTTGATATAGAATCAAAATTGTGTTGAAGTATAATCTGGAAAGATATTGTCCAGCTTATTAATAGAATGATCCATTGTTTAGGATCACAAAATGTTTTAACCCACCATTGCACCTAGGAATGATTCCTTTTGTAATTATTATCTGAATATCAATTAAGTGATTATTAAGCGAGGTTGTAATATTTTCTTGAGTAATGTTAAAATATATTATTACCCAAATACAATTTGGGCATTATCTTTAATTTTAAAGGAAAAAGAAATCGTTTTTTTAATGACATTAATTTAATCGATATAAAATTTCCCCCTAATTGGGATGTTTTATTATCATTTTTTATTGCATTTTGTACAATAATTTTCATAGTAAAATTAATTTCTATTTTCAACGTTTCGTCTAATATTTACCCTAATGGTTTTCATTGTTCAATGGAAGAAGAAAGACTGCAATACTTTTACTTTAATTCTTTCAATGCCAAAAATATATAGTGTTACATTTTGTCTGAAAATTACTTGTAGCTACTCCAAAAGATTTATTGCTGTTTCACAATGGTTAGCAGAAATATATAATTATACACCTTTATTTTCTGTCCGACCAAGAAAAAAAATGACTGGTTTTCAACATATGCCATTATTGTTGCTGATTGGCTAAAACTAGATTTTGTGAAATACTATTGAAGCTTTTGATTGGCCAAGTAACACTATTGCTTTTTCCTGTCAAATATCATTACTGCCGCAAAAGGTCTGTCAATCGTTCCGTCGAGTGTTATAATTGTTTCCCATTTCAAGAAGAAAAATCGTGACTGTTTGTTTTAACAGTCCCACAAAAATATTAGATTGAAGACGGTAATAATACATGTACAATTCTTAAAATGGATTAAACTAGAAGTTTTGAGAAAATCTATCTGAACTGAAATTAAAGTCGATAATTTATTTTAAGATTTTTTTAATCGAAGAATCTCTAGCTCCTATTTAAGATAAGAGACAATATATCAGTTTCTAGAAGCTATTCTAAGCAGGAAAGATCATCGATGACATGATACTACTTATATGTTAAAAATTCTTGATAATTTGCTTTTTTTATTTCTTAGAAATGTTGTTATAATAATATAAGCCCTAATAAATCTAATATAAGCCTTATTTCAAACTGACAATGTCAAAATCACTCTATAAACTGCCAAAGTAGATAGGAAAAGATCTAATTTGATACGATTCAGGAAGCAAATTTGTGCTGTGAATCTACGCTATTAATGTCTTTGAAGTAATGTATTACACGATGGTCTTTCGAAAACAATATTATTTGTTATTTGCAACAAACATATCATAAAAAATAATCATGCACTTAACAGATGAAGTCACCTTTTTTATTTAAGATTCAAAAGACAGGGCATTTCTAAGAATATTATTAACAAACATACAAATTAATAATGAATAGCTATACCAAAAAATTAATAAGGCATTTAGTAAGTTTAATCAAAGACATTCAAACTTCTTTAAGAATTATTTCTATTTAATTTTAGCCAGTAACGTCGTACCAAGCCGGATAAAAATAATTAAGATTTCTAAACGATTTTTATCATCGTGAAATAAGAAAAAAATAATAACCAAGGCCGGAGCTATTTCTGAAGTTGCATATTAAAGATAGCCAAACAATTTTGAAAATATGGTTAATATTTTCTAGAAATTAGTATTGAAAATCATATATGTACTCTAAAACATAAATCTTAAAATTAAATGAAATTTAAAAGAAAATTTTCGGTTTTGTGTATGATTAAAGTGAAAAGAGAGGGCTAGGACGTTGGTAAAAGTATGTTTGATTTTGATCATTAATGTGCATATTTGAAAACAAATTTTAGTATTATCCTTCATATTTCTTCTTAACCCAAGTATAGAAATTCTTATAATAAAAAGCAGACTTTTTTTCCGAAGTTATTCAAAAAATAAAGGCGGCATAGAAAGGACCCAAATATCAAGCAATGAAACCAGACAATTGTATTGCAACTTCAGAACTTTGTGGGCAGAGGTGGGGGAAGGGTTCGAAATGCGCGAAATTTTCCTGCACTGTTTTTTAAGATAATCTTATTTCATTTTATTATTTAAAAGAAAAGTTACTGGAATATTTTCAAATAAAAATGAAATATCATTTAATTATAGGAACACTATTTTCAAGATTTTCATTCACCTTCTTGTTTTCAAATTCGCTTGCAGATAAACAACTTTTTTTATTAAATAATTTAACATTGAAAATTATTGACTGACAGGTAGGGTTGACAACTCTAATAAACGTAGTGCTTGCATGATTGCATTAAAATATTTTGATTATATTAAATAGCATAAAAATATTTTATATTTTTTCATCAGTTTATTCAAAATTGCTTTTAAATTTAAATTTTAAATTCTTTTTTAGTATAAATGTAAATATGCCTCTCTAGAGGATGACACAGGATTAAATTATTTATTTCAACTGTTTGCAATATTGTTTTTTAAACTCGGCTATATTAAAATTAAATTATAGTTAATAAAAAAAATTAATTTTGGATAACTAAAAGAGAACTTCGAAACTTGCATGCCCGAAGCATTTTTATCGAGTTTTGATACATTTTATATTTATATTTTTTAGATATACATTTATATATTAGAAAAAATTCAGAATGATTCCATTCTCTGAGACATATTCACAAATTTATAATTCCTGTTTCATTTTAGCTTTAGACATTTGACATAAAATGTTTCACAAAGTAAATGAAAGATAATTAGATTCCACCTTCTTGCCGACCTTTTAAACAGGAAAAAAAGGAGTCTCTGAAACTGATATGAGCAAAAAGTTGCAAAATGATTGGAGATAGCAGAAAAATGTGGTTCCTTGAGAAATCTTGCTGGAGGCGAGTTTGAAAAAGTCTACGCATTGAAGATAATTTCTGTTCTCATTGTGGTTTTTGGTCCAGTAAAATAAAATGTTAGGAACAGCATAGGCATGGCCCGAAGCATTAAATAGATAAAGTAATAAAGCTCCTTGGAACCGCCCCACTTTTTTAGGGTACCCGGAACTCCAAGATGTGTTTTTCTTTTCGGAATTTTTAAGCTATTTCGCAATATTGTTCCGTTTAATTTTAAAAACCATGCAATCGAACTTAATTTTGAGACATTAGTAGCATACCTAATTAATCGCCATTTGCAAGTTTATATTGCAAGATTTTATAATTCTAAAAAAGTGATGATTATAATTTTAAAAATATTTCAATCCTACTACTAAATATATTTAGAATATGTCTCTCCTCTTTTTATTATTTTGTTTAAAATTGCTTTTAAATTTCAGTTTAAAAATATATATATATATATATTTATAAACATATATATATATATAATATATATATATAGGGATTTCTCCCATGTGTCCATTTTGATGAGGGAAATATAGAAATCTTTCAAAAGAATGTGCTTGCTAAACATTTTTCTACCCCTTCACGCGGAAAATGTGAAAGTGCAAATGTAAGCATTTTTACAAAGCTTCTCTTGAATTAACTGAATAGAAGAAGTCAAATGGGATCTGGAAATAAAGGGATATTTTAGAATGTGCTCTGTGAATGATAAAACTTTGGAAATTAATTAGAACTGAAATAAGAGTACAAAATATCATTGCATATGTATAATATCCAATGATTTTTCAGAAAGTAATAAGAAATTAAACTATCTTAAGGTGTTTCTAATTAACAGAATTTTTTGCTCAAAGTTATTTATATAAAGATTAAAACAAAATTTCCCCCAAAATTATTTCTAGATTTTGGAGGGGGAAGTGAACCTTGAAATTCAAACTGTTTAGGAGCTGTAAGAAAGCTTATGTCCAGGCGAATCTTTTCCAATATTTTCAAATAAATAAATGGTGTTTATTTTTTATTTTTTTCATTTATTTATTTATTTTGCACTTTTTTAGCAATTAGTGTTATAAACCCCAAAGTCTATATAACATGGAAAAGAAAATTTTCACATCACACCAAGGCATAGCTACTCAGATGTTCAGAACTCCACTTCTTAAATAAAGGGGAACAATGGAATAAATCCACGAAACCCATTTCATAAAATTTAATGAATTTATTTTTCTTTTTGAAATGAGCTGTAACCGTGAGGGGAAGCATAAAGAAATACTGCATCCTAGTTACCATTACCTTTGGTATACCACCTACGTAAAATAAAAAAATCATATTCTTTCTATCATAAATTAGGAGAAATAAAATTTTATCTATGTATCCGTTACATAAAACACTTTATATTCTAGTTTTTTAAAGTTTCAGAAAGAGACATATGTTTCGCCACCAGATTTCAGAACAGAATGATAAAAGACAGATTTCTTCAGACAACATACTTCCTACTATCCTTATTGCTACACACTCCGAAAAAAAGGAAGAGACCAGTCCTCAAATCTCAAAAAGAAAAGGGAAAGGCCTCTATCTAGACTTCTAAAAGCCCGCTGGAGGGACTGAGTGAAAAGGTACGTGCCTTTGCTACAAAGGGCATATTTTGGACAGATAATCATCCCCCAAAAGTAGATATTCCTGGTGCAAAAACCATAAAGCACGGAGGTGCAGAGCTGGGGAAAACTCGTTTCTTAATCGTTTATTCTGTAGGAGGGAACGAACCAAAGGGGATATCACGTTCCGAGCTCGGAAATTAGACGCGTGCCGAGATGGAGCCTTGGACCAATGAAATTTGGCGCCAACACGGGCTCCGCCTAACCCCGTGCTGCGTTCTGGGGAAGGTTTGCAAGATTTGGCAAATTATGGAAGTTTCAAGTCAGTGGAGAAAATGGAGTGAAATAAAAAGAAAAATATGTATGGTGAAAAAGTAAACAATTGTTTGTTCGATGCCGAGTTAAAATCCAAGTATCCAGAAAGTCAGGGTGAGCACTTAGAAAAAAAAAATCATGTCTCAAATATTCTATGAAAAATAATTTTCAAATCTCAAAACTTTTAAAAATACGTTTTAAAATATCATTTTTACTCTCAAAAAATTTCCGTTACATTCTTAAAATTAATTTATATTTTCTACATTCATACCAATGTATTTTCATATAAATTATTTATATTTAATCTAAAATATTTTTTTAAACTATATATATTATATTAGTTTAGTAGTATTCAGAATTCAAATATTTTATTAATATTTAAAAGTTTTATTTTGAATTTAAGATGTGGGTTTACAGTATCTAAATACAAATTTTACTTTTAGGTTACAAGTTTTACAGGTTTACTTAGTTTTACAGGTTTCAGTGGAATCTGTAAAAAATAGACACAATGGTAACTCGATCAAAACTTGATTACAGAGCGATATGTCTAAAGTCTAAAGTATGTCTAAAAGATTTATGTTATTTCATACAACATAAATCTTCTAGACATACTTCGAAATTCAAAAGTTAATTAGATATTTTTAAAGAACTATTTTCATAGAGAACAATTTGCCAGTGAATTAAGTAAAAGGAAAGGATACATTGGATAGCACGTATAGCAAAAGTTGAACTCAATGCAAATTCATATGGCACAGCAGCAGAATTACAAGAAAAATATTATACTATTTTGAATATTATATGAAAGCAAATCTTTTAAATACTTTCAAAATGCCTTTCTAAAATTTGCTGTTTATACTGCTTTCTAATTGTCATTATAACTGCTATGCTACATTCGACTTTAAGTTATTTTTAATACAACATTGTTGTACTATTTGGTATCTCATTAAACTTGGATTACATTCCTTATCTAGTGCATTATTATTTTTTTATTATTTAATTCACTGATTGAGAACCCCCTTTAGAAGTAGAAAATCTCTGCGTTTGAGAGCCCATGTTCTATTGTAAAAAAGACTTTTTTTTTGTGTATCTGACCTACATCTAAAGATTTTTGTGATGCATCCTATGTATAAAATTGCCCATTCTGTGTTGAATAAGAAAATATTCCGAGATTTGAAAGCTTATTCTTTGTTGATTAATGGATACTTTCGGAAATGTAAAGAACTTTTCCAGAATAACTGGAAGAATGTCATTACCGAAATTGGAGAATTTTGAGCTCTAGTTCTGATACCATCAAAGTTCGAAGAATGGGGGGAATCTTGTATGTGTTAAATTCGGCTTGTATCAACCTTTCTCCCATGGTTCTGCTATGAAACTTTGGAGTTGTGTTATTGGCTATGCATCCGAATCTAAAATATCTCTTGTTTAAAACTGAACATTAATCAGAATAGAAAATAAATAATAAGGTATTATATAAAAGTGTGCTTTAATCAGTGCAATAAAAAGCAAAATATTATATTTTTACCGAAAACCTGAGGGTTTAAAACAATAAAATAAAAGTTTGAAACCCTGTTAGAAGTGCTTTTTTTAAAGTTTTGCTCTCATTCAAAATAATTCTTAAGTTTTTCTTAAACGCTTCGAAATCGCCATTAATGTAAAGTCCATCGCAATTTAATTTTCTTTTCGTATTGTGTTATATTTTTCTTTCGCCATGTTTATGTTTTTGTTTTTATTAATATAAATGATAGTTTGCTTAATTTTTTGTTCCCTTTTTTTTTTTTTTTTAAAAAAAAGGAAGGAAAAAACTTTATAGAAACCTTTTTGGTTTTTCAGTCTTAAATTCGCAATTTTTTCTTAAATTTATTATATTATGGCACCACTTGTAAAGAATCAAAATTTAATTGAAATTTAGTGATTTTATCTTATAATAAAATTCTGAAAATGTTAAAATGATGAAATTTAATCAAATTTACACAGCTGTACAAACTTCCAGAATTCAGAAGCATGAAATTTAAACTGAATTTTATCATATAATTCCATTTTTTGCTAAATGAGAAAAATCAAGTTAAATAATAGCATACATTTCCTAAACATTAGGGGGAAAGAATCCACCCCGGGGGGAATCGAAGGGCGGGTATGTTGACCATTATACTACCGAGGACGTAAATTCTCTTACCAGAATAATTTTCCATTATAATTAGAAAAGAATAATTTTTATAGATATGCTCCAATTGTTTCAAGAATATTACATCTTGTTTTTAATTTTTGAACATTTTTGCATGGGACAAATATAATATTTACTATAATGTATCAAATAAAATAATGTATATAGAGCTGATATGAATGTGTAAAGAGAAAGAAATGAGCTTCAGCACATTAAGAATATTGCTAAGAAATTCTGCAATCTTAATCTATTTTTAATAAAGATAAAGCATTTGATCACAGTATGGAAACCCGTAATCGGATGAATATCAGTTTCAGATCATTCTATGTAAAGTGAAAGGAATAAAAATATCTTTAAAAAATTAATATAAATGAATAAATTTAGGAACTTAATCAACAAATTGCAACTTGCTTTGCTACAATGACAATGGGTGGAGAGGTAAATGGTATAGATGGCCGGGAAATGGTATATGAAATCAGGGCCTGACTTAGCCTAATTGGGGCCCTGGGTAAAAACTTCTTTGCCCCCCCCCCTTTACTTTACCACTTCAGTAATGAAAAACTGAACTTCATTACTGTAAAAGAAGAAAATGTAAAATAAACTTTCTATTCGATTCCCCACCCCCCTCCTCTGAAGATGTGGACCCGGGGCAACTGCCCAGTATGCCTCTGCCTTAAGTTGAGTTCCAACGATCGGAAAATCTTCAGGCGAGCCTGCGCTCCCCTCTTGTGGTTTTCTGGGATCCTTTGATACCTACCGAGGTTGTTGGAACTTGGCTTAAAAGGTCGTTCCTACGGTGTGTCCAGTCGTCAGGCGAGCCATGTGCTCCCTCTTCGCCCTCTCTTGCGGTTTTCTGGGTTCCTTTGATTCCTGTTAATTGTACCGAAAATTTGTCGGTAAAAAGGGCAGGCATCAAAGGGCCCCAGAAAACCGCAAGAGGGGTAGTGAGGGAGAGGTCGCAGGAACTCGGCTTTAGACAAACTCTGCCAGTGACCAACTTCATGGGTCATCATTAAGATTAAATAGTTGGACATTCATGTTTATCGCAGCTAAACATGAAGACTAGATTAAAAAAAATACTTACCCCAAACGCTATTTGCATTTACTGAGTCACTGATGATAGTTTAGGGACGGAAAAGAAATATTTTTGTCCTGGGCACGTAACAGACTTCTCCGAATGAGATGTCAGGTATAGATTGACTTAACCCATGAGCTCCGAGAGATACTATGTTTCGGAGGTCAGGCTTAACCAGGCAACTTTATTTGAACTTAATTTAATTTGAAGGCGGAGAATGCCCAATAGATTTTCATACCTAGGACAAGCTTCTTTTTCTGCATCCCTCTTAGTCACATTAACTTATTTTAACTTCCTTTCATCGCCATCACCCTCTAAAAAAAAAGAGGAAATCTAAAGGAATACAAATGATGCGCTTCTTATTAAATAATTCTCAATAAATAAATATAATTATTGTGAATCATTTGTATCATAATTTATAAAATTATTTACAAAAACATTGAAAAGAAAAAATTTTATTAAAAAAACAATTATCACAAAAATTATTGCAAAAAAAATTCTATTTCGATATCAAAAATAATGGAAAACCATGTCTTTGATGGAATTTGGCAAGGGAGACTTTTGATATCTACAATAATCATTGAAAATTTTCAAGGAAGCTGTAGCAATTGAAATGGTTTTATTTTAAAAAAATATGTTCTATCAAACAGCATAATATAAATAAGATACAAAATTAATGCAATGCTTATAATCAATGCTTATAGAAAAAAGTGGTTCATTTTCAAAAAGCATAATAACGGATGAAGTCAAACGGGTCATCTTATAATTTTGAGTGAAATTGCTTTAGTGAGCTCAGTGGAAGTTCTCCATTCATTATAAACTACTGCCAAACAGATACTTAAGGTAAATATAGTTGGTAGTTGGAAATTTAAAACTAATCCTTCATCAACGTGGATCTGGTTGATATTAGACCGTTTAGCTTCCATCCTTCACATCATACTGTTATAACAATTTTGGATATTTTTTCATTTTTCTCAAAATTCGCTAATGGAAAAAAGGATTAATTTCAGGTCTACAAACAGGACTTATTTAGTATTAGATAAAAAAACATTAAATGAAGTCGTGATAATTAAACCTCGCAAAGGATGGCAATTAATTTTTTTTTAATTTTTATTCATTTTGAAAAAAAAATCTAAACAATCCATTGTCAGCATTGAAAAAAAATCTTTACATTGTACTCTCCAAACCTAACATTTTTAGTGATTCTTTTTTTTCTTTTCTTCTCTTGAAACTATTAGCTTGAAACAATATTATTTACAAGCAGTTGGTTAACGAAATACCATTTTATAGACCTCCCTTTCTTAACACAATTATGTAAGTTATAGTAATATTTCCCTTTTCAAATATTTGTGAGACTAGTATATAAAAGAAACGTATTTATGATTTATTTAATTCAATTATCAGTTTTGATTAATTGAATAACTGCGAGTGCCTTTGAACAAAGGATACTTCAACGTCTCCATGCTTGACAACCGAATGATATATTTGGCGCGTAGTCTTACGAGATACGTCTCCTTGGCGACGAAACTTTATTTACAGCAACCTGCGTTTCACTTTGACCCGCTTGGGGAGATGTTCCTTACTCCCCATCATTATAATACCGCATCGAAGCCTGTTGTGGTGGTACCAGTTCCGGTTAAAGTCAAAACACCTGATCATATCGCACCTGATTACAGGACACAGGTTTTTCGCAATACGATTGTTTTTCTTTTGTGAACTTCTCCACAGCAAAACAGAAATGTGATTTTTTTCAATACTGGACGTTTTCCTTACATTCTGCAAATATTTGCAATTCATAAATAATTTATTGCATCATCAAGTTTTGAGGATGCATTTTCTTAGATGAAAATGTGCACTGATTTGAAAATTTGTCTTGAAATTGAAAGAACGTTTGTGTTATGATCGTGTTGTGAATGTGTTTATCTAGAAAAATGTTGGAAACATTTAGAGTTGTGATTAAGCTGATGGATAAATGTTGATGAAATAT
>JAPMOQ010006913.1:0-12848 GCA_026543055.1 Argiope trifasciata
TGTGTGTGTGTGTGTGTGTGTGTGTGTGTGTGTGTGTGTGTGTGTTGGCGCTTTACAGGTCAGACCGTTGGACCTACAGCTACTAAATTTGGTACATGTATACCTTGGAGGTCGGAACTGTGCATCTCAGAGCCCTTTTTTCGAATTTTTAATTAGAATTTGAATTAATTAAAATTTAAGCGAAATTTTGACGTTTTTCCGCTATAACTACCGAAAATATTATCGGACAAACATGCTTTTTAAAGATAAAAAAATTAGCTTTCTAATGGTATCAGTGTTTTATTAGGTTGTTCGGAAAGTAATTTCGTTTTTTCCCGACAGAGGATTTAATTGTATTTTTCGCACCCAATTTCATACTTAAACCGCAAAATCATTTTATGTATTAAGAGCTGATATAGCAAGACTTGAGTGTGAAAAAGTGCAGCTGATTCTTCGCAGTAGTTTTTGGATGGTGCCCTTTTAAATATGGAGAGCAATAAACAGCATTTTCGTCATTTTTTTTCTTTTTTGCTATATAAAAGGTAAAAAAGCTGTCAAGCCAGAAATAAATTAGCCAATATGTGTGGAGAAGATGTGTTAACAGTACATCAGTACCAGAACTGATTTGCAAAATTTTTCCTTCAAATGAGGAGGCCAAAAACCACCTCGATCAGTTTTTTTTACAGCAAAGACCAAAACTTTTATGAGCGTGTAATCATGTTACTACCAAAATATGGCAAAAGGTATTAGACCAGAATGGCAATTTTATAATTTAATAAATAATTTATTCATTAAACGAAAATTTCTTTTCATTTTGACAGCAAAAAAAAAACGAAATGACTTTCCGAACAACCCAATAATATATAACTAAAGCTTCTATTTTTAACGAACTTTTAAAGAAACATTTTAACCATGTTTTTTTTAGCACGTGACTGGATAAAACAAAAGAAAACAATGACCGAAGTTCAAATTTAAAAAAAAAACTATCATCGCAAATTATATCTAAAGAAAAGCAGCTTCTAGCACGTGACTGGATAAAATAAAATAAATATAAAATATTTTCTAAAAAAATAAATGCAAATCAAAGGTTTCTATAACCGTTTGCAATAGATATATAATTAATTCCATAAATTATCGTTATTTACGGTAAACCTGATTGAATTTAGACAGGATATGCATTGAATTCCCGACTTAATGGCATATTTCTGTATTCGTTTGTAATATCTGTATCATTAATTTGATAATTTTTTTTTCCAACATAAAAGGTGATAGTTCCTAAAAAAATAAATGCAAAGCCAAGGTTTCTATAATCGTTTCCAACATCTTAATTATTTATTCAATAATTTGTCCCCTTTTTCGCTTTCTTTAAAAAACTATATTTAATATTTTGGCAACATCACCGAAAAAAAACCTTTTTAATATTTTGGAAGCATAACCGATAAATTATTAGAGCAAGACGTTTTTATGAATAAAGTTACCGACTTTTCATATTAACATCAAATCAACATATTAACATCAAATCTTTTTAGACTATTTGAAAAACAGATATTTTATTTAATTTGCAATAATGCATGGGATAATTCAAACGTTTTCCGACAAATTTTATAGCCAGATAAGACATTAGAGTTTAATTTTGCAATGGAATATAGGATAAAGAAATTAAAGATAAATAGCTGCAGAGGGCTAAATGGTAATGATTTAGGTATAATTAAAAAAGCACATCTAAATGTCCAACACTGTTTCAATGAAATACAAATCCACAAGAATAAAGCTATTTAGATAAAACATTGCAAATCATAAGCAGCATCTGCATAACAGATTCAATTTCAAGAAAAACATAGTTACAACAATGAACATTTAGAATATTAGGTGTGCAAAGGATTTTCTGTTCAAAAGTATTCACGCCTCACTGGTAGATATTCATTCACTCGTATTGTGCAATTGTATATTTATTCCATTAAACCTGTCTGTATACCTATTTGGTATTTTCATTTCTTTCACTTAATTTATTGACAACTAGCCGCCTTTGGCGACCAGTTGGTTCGCCATGAGTAACGGGTTCTAAAATTTTCAATTAAATCACATATTCATTAGCCTTGAAGTAACTCCGGGCATAGATTGGCCTGAAATTAATATTTTCTTTAAGATGATGGACGGAAAGTTCTAAAAGTACACCCTTTCCTAATAATATTCTTTAATTTTATAAATCAGTCAGTTTTAATGATTGATTTAAATGACTGATTGATGTAGCAACTTTGATTTAAAATATTAATAAATTTTTTTTGTAAAATATGGCTTTCAGAGCAAAGTATGTAGAAATCTCAAACTCATTATTCATAAATGCATTGTTTGACTCAAACTACATAAAATGTAATTATTTACTTCGTTTAGATCAAATTAATAGTATTAAACAATATATATGCCTATTAATAATATTTTACAAATTGGCCATTGGAAAGGAATTTGAATGCATATCCTGTATAAATTCAATCCTGTATAAATAAAGATAATTGACTCAATTAATGATTTAAATATTGCAAAAGATCATAGAATCCTTTGACTTGCATTTTTCAAAGAAAATATCACATTTTATAAATATTTTATTTTATCCAGTCACGTGTTAAAAGTTGCATTTCTTTAGATTTATTTTGCGATGATATTTTTTATTCGTACTTCCGGCATTCTTTTATTTTATCCAGTCACGTTATAAAAACATGGTTAAAATATTTCTTTAAAAATTCGTTAAAAATAGAAGCATACATTATAAATTTAAAAAAACTGATACCGTTAGAAAGCTAAACGTCAACGGAAAAAAACGGGAAAACGTCAACATTTTGCTTTAATTTTAATTAATTCAAATTCTAATTAAAAATTCGAAAAAAGGGCTCCGAGGTGCACATTCCGGACCTCCAAGGTATACATGTACCTAATTTTGTAGCTGTAAGTCCAACGGTCTGGCCTGTAGAGCGCCAACACACATACAAACACACACACACACACACACATATTGAGCTTTATAAGTATAGAAGATACATTTTTAATAAATGCTCTTTGAAGTAACAACTTCATGTTCTGCCATAAAAATGACTTGCTAATAATATAATAAAATAAGACACAACCTGTAAATTATGTAATGCGATATGCATCGTTCTGAACATTTTATAAAACACGATCCATTGAGTCTAGAGATGTCAAATTTGGCAAGTAATTACTTCAGAGACAGTAGGTGCTTATCTAGAACGCATTTTTCAAAATTAAATTAGATTTCGAAGTTAAAATTAATAAAAATGTTAAGATTCTTCAATAACTTAAAAATAAGTTACAGCACAAAAACCGTTTTTGCATCACTTTAAAATTCTAAATATAAGCTTTTCAAAAATACCACTGTTAATTCATACAAAAAAAAATCTAATTTTCATAAATTTATAAGCATTTTTATAGCAATATTTTTCATTGCTTTTACTTACTAAGCACGTTTAGTTTTACGAGTCAGCGACAATTTTTAACATACTCTTTTTGTATAATTAAGAGTGATTCAATAAAAAAAATATAAATACAGTAATCCATCCAATAAAGACAGACAAGAAATTTGGTTCTCCGGTAAATCTGCATAAAAATTTTTGGATAATAAAGAGCCAGAAGTACAAAAACCAGCATCGATTCCCAGTACAATTTTTTTTCTTCCCTATTGTGAAGGTGCCACCATGGCCTAGTGGTAAAATTTCCGCTACGGAACATGAAGGTTTCAGGTTCGAGACCCGATTCCACCAAAGAACCGCCGTGTAAAAAGGGTCTAGTGAGCATTAAACGTCGAGGACATATGTCCTTCCTCTAGTGTGGAAGTTTGGAGAAGGGGTACCAGCTCAGGTGTTGTCCTCGTCATATGATGTCAGTTCAAAATTACGAGGTCTTCCCAAAATATCCCTAGTGTTGCTTTAAAACGGGATGATAATACAGCTCTCTTTCGTGAAATAAAAGCAAACATACAAATTTATTTAATCGGTGAAATCAAATGCATTAAAACTTATTTAATTAAATACTTCCATTGACAAAATGCAGAACTTTAAACAATGTAGAATTTGAATCTGTTTTTCAAACAATAATTTGAAAAATAAATTACCTTCAGCCGTTTTATATCAGGAGCATTCGGTTTCCATACAGCTTGAGCAACAAAAACTGCAACATCCAAGGGCTCTAAAAGTGGTCCAGATTTTAATCCACTGATTAAATAATTTAATATACACGATAAAGCAACTTGATCTTCTGGCAACTGCATTAGAATGTCGAGTTCCATTGGGATCTGAAGAATACGCCAGAAAAATTCGAATCTCCTTCTTTCAGAGCAACCAAACCAGAGGTCTTCAACTTTCATCAAATCATCTATAAAATTAGAAATGTGAGATGTTAAATTTTTTTCAATTTAAAAATCAAATAAATTGTCTAAATTAGAGTAATTCTTGTACAATCGATTTTCTATAATTCATAAATTTTTGCCGAAAGGACTGTCAACATAAAATATTCCTCCCCCCCCCAAAAAAAATACACCTTTAGTTACTACTATTTAAGATGAATGAATGTGTGTGTGTGCTATACAAGTTAAAACGTTTGACCTATGACTGCCACATTTTAATTAATTAAAGACTACATAAGATCTTGGAGTTTTTATGCGATAAATTCTGAAAGAATTACAGCACACAAATTACTTTTTTTACTTCTTAAACTTATAAAAAAACTAGCCGCCTTTGGCGACCAGCTGGTTCGCCATGAGTAATTCGTTCTAAAATGTTCAATTAACTCACATATTCATTAGCCTTGAAGTAATTCCGGGCATGTGTTGGCCTGAAATAAATATTTTGTTTAAGATGATGGACGGAAAGTTCTAAAAGTACACCTTTTCCTAATAATACTCTTTAATTTTATAAATCAGTCAGTTTGAACCATCGGTTATGCTTCCTAAATATTAAAAAAAAATTTCGATGATGTTGCCAAAATATTAAATATGTTGTTTTTTTTTCAAAGAAAGCGAGAAAGGGAAAAAAGTATTAAATTAATGATACAGATATTGCAAACGATTACATAAATATGCCATTAAGTCGGGATTTCAATGCATATCCTGTCTAAATTCAATCAGGTTTAACGTAAATAAAGATTTGTTGAGTTAATGATATAGATATTGCAAACGATTGTAGAAACATTTGCTTTGCATTTATTTTTTAAAGAAAATATCACATTTTATATTTATTTTATTTTATCCAGTCACGTGCTGAAAGTATCATTTCTTTAGATTTATTTTGCAATGATAATTTTTTTTATTTGAACTTCCGGCATTCTTTTATTTTATCCAATCACGTGATAAAAACATGCTTAAAATATTTCTTTAAAAACTCGTTAAAAATAGACGCGTATGTTATAAATTAAAAACACTGATACCGTTAGAAAGCTAATTTTTTAATCTTTAAATTGATATAAAAATCATACTTGTGCAATAATATTTTCGGAAGTTATAGCTTAAAAACGTCGAAATTTCGCTTAAATTTTAATTAATTCAAATTCTAATTAAAAATTCGAAAAAAGCGCTAAGAGGTGCACATTCCGGACCTCCAAGGTATACATGTACCAAATTTGGTAGCTGTAGGTCCAACGGTCTGGCCTGTAGAGCGCCAACACACACACACACATTGAACTTTATTATAAGTATAGATTATCTTCTCAGGACTGTCACTTTTTTGCTTAGCTTTAATTAAGTTTTAAAGAAAATTTTGTGTATATTTTAGCAATATATTCTATAGTTAAAATGAAACTTAAATGGTTTTAATTAATTGATTCTCGCTTTTTCCCATTTTTGATAGTCAGGATATGAATATGTTTATTTTACCTTGATGAGTATGTCCCAGTACATCGTAAAATTTTAATGTAATCTTTGAAATTTTATTATACTTGATATTAAGGTTTTATTTCAGAATTAAACATTAGTGAATTTTTTAGTGTGCCTATTTTTTATTATGGCTGTTCTTTACTATGGTATTATTGGATGTATAAAAATATAGACAAGAAAATCAGGAAATATAGAGCACAATGAACAGAAGGGTGTTAGGCTTCTAATATAATATTGAATTTCCATTGAACAAAATTTAAAATTTATAAATATTTACAAAGGAAACTATTAAGACATAATTATATGCAACACTTAATACAAATTTTTTGGTAATCTTTAATATGGCAAACCAGACCAAATGGCTGTCAAAAGTAGCTAGTATCATGTAATAAATATAACAAAATATAATTCAATATTTAAGCATACATCGGTCATTAATATCAGCTCATTTTTCATTCATATTTCTAAAAATGCCAGGTTACTACAGGGATCAAGTTATTGCCTTTATTCAGCCTATTTTCAGAATATTCAGTCTTTATATTATACAAATGTACATTGGAACATTAATCTCCAACTTCCAATTTATTGGAAACTAGCCGCCTTTGGAGACCAGCTGGTTCGCCATGAGTAATGGGTTCTAAAATTTTCAATTAAATCACATATTCATTAGCCTTGAAGTAACTCCGGGCATTGATTGGCCTGAAATTAATATTTTCTTTAAGATGATGGATCGAAAGTTCTAAAAGAACGCGTTTTCCTAATAATATTCTTTAATTTTATAAATCAGTCAGTTTTAATTATTGATTTAGAAGACTGGTTGATGTAGCAACTTTTATTTAAAATATTAATCAAAATATTTTGTAAAATATGGCTCACAGAGCAAAGTACGAAGAAATCTAAAACTCATTATTCGTAAATGCATTGTTTGACTCAAACTACATAAAATGTAATTATTTACTTCATTTAGATCAAATTAATAGTATTAAACAATATATATGCCTATTAATAATATTTTACAAACTGGCCATTGGAAAGGAATTTGAATGCATATCCTGCATAAATTCAATCCTGTATAAATAAAGATAATTTATTCAATTATTGATTTAAATACGATCATAGAATCCTTTACCTTGCATTTTTTAAAGAAAATATCACATTTTATATTTATTTTATTTTATCCACTCACGTGCTAAAAGTTGAATTTCTTAACTTTTAATTTGCGATGATACTTTTTTTAAAATTTGAACTTCTGTCAAAATGATGGCAACACGATGATAAAACCTAATTTTTTCCCTTTGACGTACTCTTGCAGATTTTATAGAAACCTTAGCTTTGTATCTATTTTTTTAGAAACTATCACATTTTATAATGAAAAAAAAATATTGAATTAATGATACAGATATTGCAAACGGTAATAGAAATATGCCATTAAGTCGGGATTTCAATGCATATCCTGTCTAAATTTGATCAGGTTTACCGTAAAGAAGATTTATTGAATTAGTTATTTAGATATTGCAAACGATCATAGAATCCTTTGCTTTGCATTTATTTTTTTAGAAAATATCACTTTTTATATTTATGTTATTTTATCCAGTACCGTGCTGAAAGTTGTATTTCTTTAGAAACCTTAAATTTTGATTTAGATTCAGATTTTTGTCAGTCGAAAGAAAAAAAGACGTTCAAAATAAATTAAACAAGAGGAAGTGGTCTTTCCAAAACCTTCTCGCATACTCTCTACAACATGTGTTATTCCATAGAATGCCTTACTATTTATTGCTTTACAACAGTTAAGAAATATTAATTTTTTGCCTGAATTTAATATTTTCACTGAATTTATTGCGCTATCCTTCACAAAATTTTTAGCCATTAATCCCTGGCATTGCAGTTAATAGCATCCGAAAACCGAAGTTTAAGAATCGTTTTTCCCAAACGAATGAAACAAAAATTTGACGCATAACTGCACTTTAAGACACAAATCCTTGTACCAAATTTGATATATTTGTCCCATTGCGTTTTTGAAATATCGCGTTCACATATTTCTGAAAGTACAGACTACCAGACGGTTAACCACTCATTGGATTTGGCCTAAACTCTGATAGGTATCTATGCAAAAGATGAAAAATTTGTGTACAGGATTTTATTAATTTGGCTCCCTTCACTTGTAATTATCATATTAATTTATATTCGAACAGCCAGACAAACGGATTTTTTCTAAACAGATTTTACTCAAAATTTGGTAGAAATCTCGAAATTTGGTGTTTAAAGACAGTATACCACAGAGAGACAGATGAGCATTTACCAAAAATATGTTTTTAGAACTCATGTTTTTCGAACGCTTCGAAAACTTCCGTGTTTCTGTTGATTACAATACTTTCTCTACAGCTCGTAAATGTGAAAGTAAAATGTGGTGAAAAATGAAATCAAGTCGACTCGTTTTCAAAAGACAGGAATCATAATATGTACTGATTAGAGCCACAAAACTCATAAATCCACCAATGAGTTGCTAAAAAAACGCACTTTTTTGTATAAGGTTTATCTTTGTAAAGTTCGTATACAAATACATAAAAAAAGTAATTTTGCTAAAAAACGCAAAAAAGGACTACACATTTCAAAAACTTACTTGTATTGCGTAGAGGTAAAGGGCGGATCATTTCAGGTTGGTGCAAATCGTTATTTTCCATCTGATTCTTTTTATACCAACATCTCTCTTCAATAACAATGGAATTCTCACTACCCGGTTCCACGAAATAGTTGAAAAGAATTCCATAACATCTCTGTCGAATTTCTCTATACACTAAAGTAGAGGCCATCCTGGATCCATCTTCGAGGACCTTGAAAAATATCAATAAAATACTTATGTAAAATGTTTTGTGCAAAAAACAACGACATGAGTGAGAGACTTCCTCGCACATTTCTTAACACATCGACTGCCGTGTCAGTTGATATCTTTCTTTTTTATTCAATTGAATTGTGATTGGAGATAATAAATACATTTAATGGGTTGGTCCCAAAACAGTTTATTACAACACGGATAGCAAGATAATGGGACACAGCGCAAACACATGCATTTAATACACTGAAATAAGAATTGAAGAATTTGAGGCAAAAGGAGGTAGCTCCAATTATTCAAATTTTCAGAAAGTTGTAAAAAACTTCCGAAAATTCTAAATTCAAGTGAAACAAACAACTCTACCTCTCTTGAGTAATGAGAGAACTAAGATTGGAGCTGCATCTTTTTGGCACCAAACGAACAAGGATTATTTTTCTAAAAAGCATGCACTCTAAATTTCTCCAAGACGGAGCTATATACTTTTTGCAGCAAATCCTTCAACTATTATTAATTAGGACATATAACATTACGCGGTACTTTTCCGTTATACGAGTGTAAGATGTAGCCAATGTGAATCAAGTCGCCAAGCGAAGCGTAGGACAAAACAAATGTCATCAATGTGGGAAAAAAATAACCCGTGAACAATGTTGTCGAGTGTAACTATGTGAACATTGGCGTAATTTTGCATTTCTTGGCGATTTTTTCGTTGCGCCCCTACGGAAAAGTACTCATTACGCTACCAGAACTATGGTTATCATTCACAGTTAGATAACCTACAGTATTATACATAATTTCACACCAATATCGGATATCTAGATCTATTACCCTCTCTCTCCATGCTTTATTTTTCACAGGTTTGTTCTGGTTGTCCTCTAGCTGCTGGTTCTAACACATCCATAATTAAGTGATAGCAAAAATCCGCTTAGTTTTTGGGTTGATTGGCATTTTCTGTTTTATATTAAGAGCTAATTTTTAGATAAAATAACAAAGTGATAAATGTAGGTGTGTAGTAAAACAAATAGGTTAGGATATGCACATGCTCTAATAGAGAACATGTATATCAGAATGTAAAATTTAATAGTACTTTGTTAAGAAAGTCATTAAGATTACTAAAAAAAATTGAAATGTAATGGCTGCAGTAACTTTAGCGAACCAAATAGTTGCCGAAAAGGGTACTTATTAATAAAAAGAAGAAAAATTTCGGTGTTAATTGAATCATTCATATAGGTTAAAACTGTGACAATTATATAAATTTTTTTATAAAAAAATTCAGAGTTCTATTTCACCACTAAATTTGGCAAAAAATTGTTATAAATCCAAAAATAAAATGTGAAATACAATCAAATCTTTCACTTGACCTTAAAACTAGCCTGTAATTACAAAAAAGAAATTAACAACCTGAAAAAGCAATCACTATGCAATTCAATAACAAATAAAAAATTTCCTGGGCCAAATTTATAAAAGATACATTGTATTTAGAGAGCACTAGGGCTACTACAATAAAACAGAAATGAATTTAAATAAATTAGAAATAAATGTTAAGTTTAAATGCAAAAATGGAACCAAAAAGAAATAAATGACGAGTTCGGCCTGAAGACGTTTTCAAGGGTCATCTTCAGGCAAGGATTTAAACCAGATATTTTTTCTGTGAGGGGTTTGTATTTCTTTCAAAATATTTATCCCTTTTAACTCCAAAATCTCGACTTCTTGGGATTATCGGGTCACGAAGGGTCAATATTTTTTAACAAAAGTCAGACCACTCGCAGAAATTAGAGCCCCGAGTTGAATTAAGATGCCTGAGGGTGGCCCTTGAAAAAGTATTCAAGCCGGATTCGTCATTTCTTTCCTTTTTGGTTCATTTTTAGCATTTAAAACTTAACATTTATTTCTTATTTAGTCTGATAATTGCAATTAATATTCAGTATTATGCAATCGATCAAAAACTAACTTAAGAAGCAAAACATCTAATAAACATCTTTTTTGACAATATGAAATTTAGAACGTAAAATCAAACTAATATCTATAAAATCTTAAATAGTATCAACAAAACTATAAAAAAAAATGCGAACTCATTTTATAAAGCTGACATACCTCAGACAACCAATACTCTTTTTTACACAATAGGTTAAAAATGCAAACATTCGAACAACTGATATGCCTTTCGCGGATAGCTTGTTCAAAATCGGGCTTCATCTTCACACAAAGCGTGAGGGGAACGACCACTTTATCGGTCGTATAAGATACATATTCACGTTTAATAAGACCAGATCCATTTTCATCGCCAAATATTTCACGGGATATCGAGGACAATTCGTCTTCGTTGTTGAAATCTCCAGTCCATTTCTTCTGTGTGATCAATGCACACAAATTCTTGAATTTGGCATCTATACTGGATTTTTCAAGCTATGCTCTGGATTCACTTTGATTTAACTGCATTGATTTTTGAGGTGGCCTTGTAATCCTTTCCCATCAAACATGCAAACAAAGGCAATTGTTTGACAGATACATTTAAGTAACGTTCTGCGAAACAACATCGATCGTATATAAAAGTTTCGAACAGTTTGAGTCTCAGTTTAGATGTTACCAGCATTGGCTTCGTGTCCATAATCATAAATTCAGAATTATTTCTTAAAATAGCGAAAACGGCTTCGTTTTTGTTGGCATAATCCGCTATATAGTTATCGGCGTTCACCCCTTTGTCTGTTTGGTATATGACAACGGCTAATTCTTTCAAAGCAAATTTTGACAGAGTCTTCAAAGCTGGTGACGCATGTCGACGTGCTATGACTTTTAATTGAAGATTTTGAGAAATATCCTTAAAAATGTGGGCGATTTCTCTGTATTTATTCATTTTGCACTTGGCCCAACCTGTCAGCATTTCTTCACTAGTGGTGCAATCAAATATGATCTTCACTAGTGGTGCCATCAAATATGAAGACAAGCTCAATTCCTTTACATGCAAATGTGAAGACAAATTCTTCTAAAGCTTCTTTCAATTCGATCCATTGTCCGCCATAGATGCTTTTTGGGGAGCCTGTTCGGTAAGCACAAAACCAAGGTAAGAAGTGTGAGCCGTCCACAACAAGAACAGGAGAACAGCCGGAAGAACGCCGGTGCTCATTAGCCATTTTTTCGATGGAAATAATTCTCCATGCTTCTGGGCAATTAAGTAAAAGAGTTGAAAGACCTTTCACAACCATGGTAATACTTGGATAAAACTTTTTATATTTAGGAAACTTATAAAGTACGATTTTCGTTGAGTTGTAAATCTACGACTTATTCTAAATCTGTTGACTGTAATTTATACCATTTTGCTGACATCGAACTCTTTTTATTAACCAAACTGATAATTAAATCTGCTCTCCAACATTGCAAATGAAATGAGATAAGACTCTAATAAGTCTTTGTTTTCTTAATCACGGCTTTTCAGTTCGTAAATGATAAAGTCAATTGTATTTTTGAGATAAAATATTCTATTTTTATATCAGCATAATTGTTTCAGAATTACTTTTATTAAAACTATCAGTATAATTGTTTCAGAATCTGATCTTCATATTTGATATTTAAAGAAGAGTGAGAGAAAAGAAACTAACTTGAAAGTTTCAGTTGATATAAAAACATTCAAATAATACGAAGTAAAACAAAACAAAAAAAAAACAAAAACTGAGCGCTAAAAATAACATTGTCGTTTTTTACTTTTTCCTAGACGAAGTATAGAGAACATATAAAATTGTTAAAAACACGAACTCGATATTTGACAAATCTCTATGATTTACACTTTTCCTCAGTTCGCATTTGACGGTCGCAACACATTATGACTGTCTATCTGTGAAAAAGGTAATAAAAAAAAACTTTGAGCTAGAAAGTGAAATTTAGTATATATTCATTACACCAAATTTATAGATTCTGTTAAATGTTGAATCAATCAAACTGTTCGAATATGAGTTAATTCTGTAATTACAAAACGGACAGAATTAGGTGGATAAAATTCTGTACACAGATTTATCATCTTTAAGCAACTATAAAATTTTGAATTAAATCTTACGCAGAGTTGACTGCTTGTCGGTCTGTACTTTCAAAAGCACAAAAACACGATAATTTAAAAAAAAAAAAGAACGATTGAAATATATTAAATTGGTTATATGATTCGTTATTACATTTTTC
>JAPMOQ010006915.1:0-31235 GCA_026543055.1 Argiope trifasciata
GATCAAATGTTTACAGTTTTGTCTCCAACTTCCCTTCTTATGTCGGCACGCATGCGCACATCCATTGATATTCTTAGCATTAGGGTTTTGGAGAAGATTCCCGGTGCCTGTGAAACAGGAATTGACGTATTAAAAAGGAGTGTTGCCAAAACACGGTCAAAAGTTTCATTGTCGCCAACAGTGATTATAATTGTGATTCCCGACCCTAAGGGCGCGACACAATACGGAGGGAGTATTATCAGGCAATTACGGCTCAGCTGGAAAGCTGAAGTGGGGAAAGGAAATCCAAACTCGTTCCTGGTACAGCAGTTGTACCGAGCCGTACGGAAAGGTAAAAAAAATCCTGGTACATCTGTTGTACCAGCCGTAAGTTAGAGGTTAAATGTTTCGTTTGAAATTTCCTTTGCCAAGTCCACGTACATGCGCAGATGTCATTGATATTCTTTGCATTAAGGATTTTCATCAGATTTCCAGCTTGTTTGGTACCGGGTTTGACACATTAAGATCGGAATACACCTCCGTCACACCAGAATAATATTGCTTAGTGGTTAGTGCGACGGCGGGTATCTCATATTTTTGTCTGCACCTAGTTCGAGTTTCGAAGGAACAAGATAGATTTATTTTCATTCTATTTTTTATTCATGTTTTGTTTAATATTTCGAAAACTGATTCTCTATTTAGTCTCAAATATTGAAAGGCATAAAATGTTTTTCGAAAAATATTTCGATCAATTATAATTGTTTCGTTTGAAATTTCCCTTTCATGTCCCCGCACTTGCGCAGATATCATTGATATTCTTAGCATTGTGGATTTTCACCAGATTTCAGCTTGTTTGGTACCGGGTTTAACGCATTAAGAACGGAAACAGCCTCCGTTACTCCAGAATAATGTGGCTTAGTGGTTAGAACGACGGCGGGTATCTCATATTTTTGTCCACACCCAGTTCGAGTCTCGAAGGAACAAGATGGATTTATTTTCATTTTATTTGTTATTCATTTTTTGTTTAATATTTTGAATACTGATTTTATATTTAGTCTCATTATTAAAAGGCTTAAAAAATTTTTAGAAAAATATTTCTATCAAATATTAAAACTTTCGTTTCAAACTTCTCTTGCCAAATCACGCACATGCGCAGATGTCATAAATATTCTTAGCATTGTGGATTTTCATCCGATTTCCACCATGTTTGGTACCGGGTTTCACGCATTAAGAACGGAAGACACCTCCGTCACACCAGAGTAATGTTGCTTTGTGGTTAGAGCGACGGCGAGTGTCTCATATTTTTGTCCGCGCCCAGTTCGAGTCTCGAATTAACAAGATGGATTTATATTCATTTTATTTTTTATTCGTTTTTTGTTTAATATTTCGAAAACCTCATTCTCTATTTAGTCTCAAATATTGAAAGGCTTAAAATGATTTTAGAAAAATATTTCGATCAAATATTAATAGTTTCGTTTCAAACTTCTCTTGCCGAAGTCCACGCACATGCGCTGATCACATTCATATTCTTAGCATTTTGGATTTTCACCAGATTTCCACCTTGTATTTTACCGGGTTTGATCTGTTTTTTTGTTTTGTTTCAAAAATTAAAAAAATGTTTTTAACCGTATACTTATATATTTTGTGAGTTTATAGCTGACATGAAAATAAAATCACCAGTTTATTTTGCGATTTTTTACGATACCCTGATTGGTTTATTTTGTGACATGCCATTTTTTACTTCTATCTGTGCAGATTATTTTGTAATTTTTATGATATCCCTGATTATTTTATTTTGTGACATTTCATTCTTTGACTTATATCCGTACAGATTGTTTTGTGTTTTTTATGATACCCTTGGTTAGTTTATTTTGTGAAATGTCATTTTTTACTTATATCCGTACAAATTATTTTGTGATTTTTATGCTACCCCTGATTAGTTTATTTTGTGACATGCCCTTTTTTAGTTGTATCCGTACAGATTATTTTGTGATTTTTTAGTACCCTGATTAGTTTATTTTGTGACATGCCATTTTTACTTGTATCCGTACAGGTTATTTTGTGATTTTCATACTACCCTGATTAGTTTATTTTGTGACATGTCATTTTTTAAAATAATTTTAAAATTTAATATTTTTTAGCATTTTTAATTAATAAATATTAATATGAATCTATTTTTTAATATTAATATTTTTTGTTTTAACAAAATATTTTTTGTTAAAAAATATTAATTTATAATATTAGAATTAAAGCATGGAACTTGAATATATCGAAACGGAAATTACTCGTGTATCTAATCAATTGGCAATATTTAGAGAATCTTTAAAACATTCTGATGTTTCAAAACTACCCGAAAAAGGAGATAACATTTATATAAACATTATGCATTTAGACAGAGATTTACATACACTAGAAGCTGAAAAAAGAGAATTGACCTTTAAAATTGCAAATAAGTAAAAAATTTTTATAATCTTGGATGTATATTACCTAATAAATTTAAAAAATGACAACAGTTAATAAAAATTAAATTTATTTTTTTAAATATATATTATAGCATCTTAATTATTATACAATTATAATTTTCATAAAAATATTAAAGTATTTCTAATTATCTATAATAACAATAGCGTTTTTTTACAAACAATTCAATTTGTTGCAACTTGATTCCACTGATTGCAATTCCAACACTGAAACATTTCAATTTGGACAATAGTTTCTTGATCAGTTTTCTCATTAATAGATTAATTATCAACAGTTTGATTGCTTATAGTTTGATCATCAATAGTAATATTCTCGTTTTCCATTTAATTCTTTAAAATCTCCAAACTCCATTCTCCAGACAAATCATATACAAACACGGGAGTATCCACCAAAGAATAATATGGACTTGACAACGCTCTTTTCACATTTCCATAAATTGCTCGTAATTTTCCACCATTGTCATTCACAATGATTGACCAAAACCACGAAACAAAATCTATCAAATTTCTGTCCGCTGGATGCGTTTCAAAAAGATGCAATAAAACATTGTTGACTTGATCAAGAGTCAACATAATGCATTTTTGACGAATGCTGCCAACACTCGGGTCCACATGCACAATATTGCTTTTT
The DNA here is from genome assembly GCA_026543055.1 of Argiope trifasciata. NCBI lineage: Eukaryota > Metazoa > Arthropoda > Arachnida > Araneae > Araneidae > Argiope > Argiope trifasciata. Next base: position 3,091 of record JAPMOQ010006915.1, read on the forward strand.
TATATTATTTTTTTTTTCATATTAATAATGTTATGACCGAATTTTGATTAAAATTAATTTGCAAACAATATATTAAAAGTTAAATGAGAAATATTTTATCAATTATTGTATGAAATTTTAAAAAAATTTACAATATATCATTGTGTATATATTAATAATAGTATAAACCGAGTTTGATTTATATAAATGTTTGTCAAGTAATATTTAACCCTTAATTGGATGAAATTTCAAAGAATAGTGTATTGTTATTTATTTATAAATAATAATATAATCCAAGTTTATTTATATAATTTAAAAAAAAAAATTACACATCACTTTCATTTTTTGTGTTCTTATTTAATAAATAGAATTGTATTTCTCTATTCAATTTTCATACTTGGTATAGTTATCAAAAACTTTAATATGTAAACAAGATAAAATAGAGAGTTTATAAGAAGCGACATCCAACGAGTGACCTCAGTTTGAATTAGCAGTTCAGTGAAGCAGCAGCTTCCATATGGCTCCTGTTGTGGGATTTGTTGTCTCTTTTTCATACAATTTTTTTGAATGTGGTAAGCAGTACCCTATAGAAGGATGTTTTGTGAATCAGATTCACAATAGTGCTTCCATTATTACATTTGACAATAGTTTCAGAAAAAAAAGTCAATCTGACAGAAAAGGGAATAATTCAATAAACAAAGACTTGAACGGATTAGGAAAATCATTTAATGGAAGAAACACAATTAATTATTTCAGAGCCAAGCTCATGGTTTCGTATATGGAATTAAGGGAGGAGATGAATTTGAAGGAAGGAGATGTATGTAGCATGTGAATCATTTAAAGATGAAGAAATACTATTGGTAAATATAATATTTTTAATTATAGTGAAATATGTTTAGTATATAGTACAAGTTATACATGTATAAATGATTGTCATACACATGTATAGGTGTATTTTTTTTAATTATTATTTTTTCTTTTTCAGGAAACTAGATTACCAATAATCAACATCAAGAAAAAAAATCACCCTCCATATACAAGACTTTTATATAATTATGAACAACCTGTATTTGCTGATTTTCATCACTTTGAGCACAGGTCAAAATTAAGTTACAACTGTTGCAGAAATAAGGCAATTATATATGCAAAACATTTAAAAAATACCCTCCATCATCAAATTAATATTTGCTTCATTTCACTGGGAGTTTATTAACCAAGATTGGAAAAATGTATTGTAACCAATCTTTGAAAAATGAACAAAATTTTTCTATTTTTGAAAAATGTATTGTAACCAATCGGAAAAATGTATTGTAACCGATCTTTGAAAAAAGAGCAAAATTTTTCTATTTTTGAAAAATGTATTGTTACCAACCTTGGTAAAAAAATGAACAAAATTTTTCTATTTTTCTATAAACTATGAATGAATTAAATTTTTAACTAATCATGGTTAAGCATGTCTTTAAAAAAATAAACATATATCATTAATTATAAATCATTAAAAAATTTAATCGAACCTTGGTAATTATTAAAATTTTTTATTTATAATTTGAAAACTAATCTTGACAATTATTTTTTCAATTATTTGATTAAAAATTGCCAATATTTAAAGAAATTTTGTTATAACGATATGTAATTTTTTTTCAAAAAAAATTTAAATTTTCCCATTTATACCATTCATTAGGGTCTAAAAGTAAAAGATGTTTAAAATCAACTTTTCTTCTTTGTTGCCTTTTTAAATGTCTAAGAGCATTACCTATACGTACCATTCTACTTTTATAAAAAATTTATCCTTTTCTACAAATTTGTGTTTATTCATATGATCAGTAGAATATCGGCCACGTTCTGCAATACTTCTTAAATTTTTCACATTGTCTACCAAAAAATAATATTGCGTATATAAACGTTTGTTTAAACCTAAAAATTGAACTTCATATAATGGAATTTTGTGTATATCATTGGTAAAATATGTAAATCCGTAACCTGTTTCTTCCACAAATTCTTGATAAGCCGATTCAAACATTAAAATTCGAGCTTGTTGTGGGCATTTGTAAATTTCTTTTTTCATTCATTTATCGGTAATAATCGCACTGGTCGCTCTTGCTCAATTTCGGCAAATAGTCTCTTTCAAACTGATCTTAAATCTCTTTATTAAATTCAACACCCATTTTTAATATTTTTTTAAATAATTGAACCATATAACTTTGAACGCAATAAGGTAGTTTTCTTCCAATCATTACAACTTTCCCATTTTTGGTTTTTACCACTAATCCATAAGAAGTAGCAAATTAGAAACGGTTCATTTTTTCAAAGATATTTTCCAAATTGTCAATTTTATATTTGAAAAATTTTATAAAAGATTTATTTCTACGAATAGTTGGGATAGACTGCATTGATTGAGACATGATTCAACTTGTGATGTAGCTTATAATATTTGCTGGAGTAAGAAACTTGCTATATATTCTTCTCTGATGTTCTTCTCTGTTTAGAATAATAGTTTTATTTTTTCTTTCTCTAACTAAAAAAAAAAAAAAAAAAACTTAATAGTAATAATAATTATATATATATATATTATTTAGAAAATATTTTTAAATGATTTCTTTTCTTCTCTTGTAACTTTGAAATTTCAATTTATAAACATTTTACAATTTATAAACAATGTTGTTTGTATTTTTTTAAATAAAGAGACATGGATATTTCTTCTAGTATAGACTCACTCGTGTGGGGAAATTTATCAAAATCATTTGATAACACGGATCTCAGACAATGTCGACCTGGATTTGGAGTCATTGTGTTGTTAAAACCAAACCAAGAAATACAAAACATTTGTCAAAATTTTCTTTTAATGAAAACAAGAGATACCCATCTACACATGACAGTGTTTCAAGTTTTGTTAACATTTTGTTAACATTTCATCGTGATTACGATCCTTTTTCTATTCCAAACAATTTACTTACAGTTATTCATGATTACATCGATTAAGCTACAAGGATGGACGTTGAAAAAATTAACAAGATCCTCGAAAAATTGCATATAGATACCACGGATGATTGGTTGCTCTTGGGGAGGGATTACCCGTCTCATTTAATTATCAAAGTCGAATGTCAGAATGTTTGTAATGTTTTACAAAATTTCAAAGAATTTGTAAATCGTATTGGATACGAATGGTTGACTGCATTTGCCAAAGAACTCGAAAAACGAGAATTTAAAGGTAGTCTTGTACAAACTGAAATTGGTAGCAAATTATCGAGTAATGGTTGGTGTCTTTACATTGGATATACTGCTAACCCTGATTATAAAACACACGTTAAATTGGGTATATTAAAAACTGCTGATGAAAAACTTGATGCAGCTGTACTCGAAATACACAAAAATATAGATCGTATCATTTCGACAAACTTTTCAACTTATGAAGGTAACAGTGAGAATGATAATATTATAAAATCGTGGGGTGGTATTGTCGAGGCTTTTAGGATTCGAGAGCTAAAAAAACTAGATGAATCTAAATTGAACGAGTATCCTACACTTAAAGTTCAAGTAAAAAATGCAAAGATTGGTACCGCAGTTGAATTGAGTAAAAATTTGATTGATGAATGGGGTGATTTGATTATGAAATTATTGCGTAAACAAAACTTGATAAACAACCACAGTTTAAAGTTTTAAAAACTCATATGAGCGTTATCAATATGGCAAGAATGCATAATTTTGAACCGATAAAAAGTTGAATCACGTGATTAGAACTGATAACATATAAAAGGAGCTGTATTTTAGTCATGTATATTCCTTTCGTTCTCTACTACCCACGAGGCAACACTAAAGTTTGATTGCATTTTAAAAATTCGTTTCATTATAGGAAATTGGTGATTATTTGTAAATTTATTGATTAATTTTATTTTTAACAACATGGACGAAAGAAGCACACAAATTTTATTGAGATTTCAACCCTAATAGGAAAAAGTTTTGGATTTTCAACGGTTAAAAGAAACCACTGAAAAAATCAAAACTGTTTACAATTATGATGATGAAGGACATTTACGATGACAAAGAATTTGACTTTTTTCATTTATTATGTCTGAGAAGTCCAAAAGCTTTTGTTACTTTTGGGGGCATATTAAACAGAAATGGATATGCTGAACAAGCACATATGTTGATGGATGCATTAAATGCCGATTATTCAATTGAATTAGATATTGATACTGTTGATTGAAAATTAAAATTGTCTCGCAAGACTAGAATTTCACTGAAATTCTTTTTTTGTAAAGTAAAATTTGTAACACATATAAAATTATTGTATGAAAAAAAAAAAACATCATTGATTTTCTAATTATATGCAAATTTTTTACATTTATAGAGATAAAAATATAATTTACCGTGTTTATTTCAAACATTATCATTTTAAAAAACATTTTACTTTTTTAAATATTTTTTAATTTAGAAGGTGGAGGTAGATCCTTGTTAAATTGTGAGTTCAAGCAACCCACTTTATATAAACGGTAATTAAAAGTTATTTTTTAGAAGAATTAAAATATTGTTGCAGTTTATTATTCATTCTTTAATAATTGACTGATATAAACAAGTATTTTGAAATGGAAACCAAAACATTAAACAAACAAAAAATATTTGAAATTTTCAAAGATTACAATTACTTTTTATTTCAATATGCTAAATTTTATAAAGATACAGATGATATAAGCGACATAACTTCACGTGTGGATGATTTACCTTACGAAAAATATTTTTTAATTGTAACAAAAATTGACAATTTAGCTATTGAAACTATAAATACAGAACTGCAAAGTATAAAAAATGAAATGAAACTTTCTCCTCTCGAGAATGAAAAATATGATAAATATTTGAATATGTTTGAAAATAATTTCCACCTTTTTGTGGAGATTTGTGAAAAAAATGATTTATTTGATTTAATATATGACCTATGGTTTTCTATATACCTTTTTGAAACACATTTATTGGAGGGTTATATTAACGAAGATTTATTTGACAGGGGCCAAAATGCATATTATGACCTGGAAAAGGTAATGACAAAAAAATAGTCAAACCGATACCGATGAAACTTAATTTCCAACATATTAATTTCAAATATATATATATATATATATATATATATATATATATATATATATATAATTATTATTAAAAATACTTATTTTAATTTGACAAAATATTTCATATGATCTACTTTTTTTCAAACATACAATTTTATTTGGTTTATATAATTTATTATTACAAATTTATGTCAATGGTACGTTAAAAAGTATTATAAACATGGATCGTGCAACCACATTATTTCAAGAGGTTGCAACTTGTCAACCTCAAATTTATCAAAAAATTTTATACATTATTCAACCACATTCTTTACAAGCCATTATACGTCTTTTAAGTAACCATTTAAGAAAAAATGTTTCAGATTTGAATATTTTTCATCAATATCGGAAAAATATTTTAAAAATTTTTGTTACATGTGACATTGTGTCAAAAAAAGTTTCCTCAACCGGGGGAGCCGTATGGTATTCAGTTGACATGCCGTATTTCTAAAACAGACACACAACAAACTCTCGATAACAAACATTTGAAAAATAGAGGTTTCAAATTTACCAATGATTACAATGTTGTCAAAAAACTAAAATATGAAATTGAAATTTTTTCCACTCAATCTCAAGTATTTGAATTGGCACCCAAACGAGCTTTTTCATCCATTTACGTTTCAAAGTTCAACATTTTTTAAATCATAGCTTTAGCGATAACATGGGAGTGAAGGATTTGATGAAAAAATGGGACTGATTTGGGTTAATTATCACAATGTTTTCGTTATAATTAAAGTTTAAATCAAACTTTAAAAAAACCAAAACTTTAAAAACTTTGTAAGTTCCAATTTGCTTTCATTTCATTAACCCATTGACTGCCAGACATATTTAGAGCGTTTTGCTCTGGGTGCCAAGGTTTTATTTTGAAGAATACATGAAATTTTACAATATATATATATATAAGTTACTGATACAATATTGTAATAGCATTTACAGTAATTTTTATTGAATAAAAAAAAACACTACAACTCGTAGTTGGCGTCACTGAATAAAATTCCTGTGTACGAGTTATCTCGTAGTGTTTTTTTTTTCAATAAAAATTACTGTAAATGCTATTACAGTATTGTATCAGTAACTAATATATTCAATAAATTTAATGGGCTATAGTTTATAAACTTAAAATATCATCACAGGTTTGCTCCAGAGATTGAGATTGAACTTTTGGGCAATCAGATTTGTCTCGGACATTTTTATAGAATTTTGCATCCATAGACTATGAATCACTATTACAAACTAGTTTATGTATCATCCTCTCCGTATCCTCGTCCCCAATATCCTACTGCTCAAGTCCTCGCCTACGCTCCATCGAGATACTCTCCAAGGTCTTCTTCGGCACGACCGACTGGATATATGCTTCCAGGTTTGGTTGGATTCCAAGCTCTTGAATATGCTTCTTGTGGTATTTCGTAACCACTCCATCCCATGTCATTACATAGGGAACTATCCTTGCCTTCGCTTTATGTATTAATGCAAGCTCATTTAAGTAAACTTTATTATATATATATATAATTTCAATTATCGTATATATATACATACATATATGTTACATATCTTATTATAGTATATTCTAATCCGCTGCGTGACGACAGTCCTTAGCGCGCTTTATTCGGTATAAGATAATACAAACACGATCATAGTCACGTGATGGTAATCATGTGATCTCCGATTACCAATAGTAGTGGATTTTGAGTGGGTAATGGGAGCTTGGACGATGCCCCGCCTTGCTTTGTTCCTCCTTTGCTTGGCGAAGCAGTTTCAAATATTCACAAGAAGATTTATGAAAGTAATAGGCCGTATCTATTCATATTATGAAATAAAAGTGTTGAAAAATAAGTGGAGATATTTGGAAAGTAATATTTATTAAAAAATTGCGGCTCATTGACGTAAGTACATCATATACGTAGCTATATAAATTCAAATTCTTAAAGAAAAATCGCGAAAATAAATAGGTTATTTCCTCACCCCAAAATAATGGATCGTGAAGAAGAATCAATATTTTTTGAAGAAGTTTCTGCCGACGAGGAAGTGTTCTCTGAGGACAATAACGACATTTTTTCGGTAGGAAAAGATGACTGTGAAACCGAGTCCACTTCTGAAAGTGAAGATGAAATAGAACCTTTCCCAGCAAAACGACCTCGAAGGATTCTATCAACTTCATCGAGTGATAGTTTTGCCGGTGAAGCATCACAAAGGGCCGCATATCAAAATAATGCAGATATATGGACAACAGATAAGAGAGATCCTCCACAGTTCGAATTCAGAGGAAATCCAGGGTTGAAAATTCCAAACGATGTAAAATCACCAGGCGATTTCTTTGATCTGTTTTTGATAGAATCTTTTTTGAATAAAATTGCTCAAGAAACGAATCGCTAAGCTGACCAACAAAGAGCAAAGTTTCCAGTATTACGATTCTCCAGGCTGCGAGATTGGAAGGATACCAGCGCTGAAGAATTACGTGTATTCTTTGCATTACTTATGCACACCGGTACAATTAGTTTACCCTCCGTAACACATTATTGGAAAACAAATAAACTTTATAATTTCGACTTTTGGAAGAATAGAATGTCTAGAAATCGTTTTCAATTAACTTTGAGATTTCTGCATTTTAATAATAATGAGGAACAAGATAATGATCGATTATTCAAGATCAATCCAATATCCCAACACTTCAACGAAACTATGGACCGCATCTATAAACCGGAGAGAAAATTGTGTATTGACGAAGCGATAGTTCTTTGGCGAGGAAGGTTGATTTTTCGGCGATATATGAAAAATAAACGGCATAGATATGGCATCAAACAGTATGAACTTTGTGGACCTAACGGAATAGTCTTGAGTGAAAACTTATGCTGGCAGAAATGATGATCTAAGTGGACGAAATCATGCTTCAAATGTCTTTTTGGCTCTGATGGATGGTTTCCTGAATAGTGGTTATGAACTTTATATGGATAACTACTATAATTCAGTTGGGCTCGCGAAAACTCTCACGAGTAAATCAACATATGTATGCGTTACGTTAAGATTCGACCGAAAGGGAAATCCAGAAAATTTAGTCAAAAAGAAACTGAATCAAGGAGACTGAGTGGCTCAGATCAGGATCAATTATGGTCAACAAATGGAAAGATAAGCGGGATGTGCTGACTATATCCAGCATGCATAAAGGTGAAATGGTTCAAGTGCAGAACAAAAATGGAAAAATTTCGACTAAACCGAATACAGTCAGAGATTATACTTTGGGAATGGCAGGTACTGATCGCCCTGACCAACGTATGTCTTATTACCCATTCCTTAGGAAAACCATTCGTTGGTACAAGAAAATTGCACTACATTACTTTGAAATATTCCTGCACAATGCGCACATGTTTTACAACCAAAGAAATAAAAGGATGGCGATAATTCAATTTAGGGAATCAATTATTATGCATTTACTTGGTGACGACAGCAACGCAAGAGAAAGCAGGGACTGTAATGCAAATACAACTGATTTTCATTATTTAGAACATCTTCCGCCCACAGAAAAAAAAATGCCTACAAAGCCATGTCGAATGTGCACAAAGGAAAAAAAACGGAGACTAGGTATTTTTATCCACAGTGCCCCGAGAAGCCAGCACTTTGTGTTGATCCTTGTTTTAGAGTTTACCATATTCAGCAACAATAATAAAAATATTTTTTAATTTTAGTAATACATTCATATTATGTAATCGTCTAAGTTATAATTTTTCTAATAAAAACTGATAATTAATGTTTTTTACTATATAAATTTTTCATTCATACATTTATATGTATAAAATTTTATGTAAAAATCTAATCGCATAAGTTCTTATTTATAACAAAAATTGAAAATTAATATGTTTTTTTACTCTGTATAAATTTTTCATTCATTTTTTTAAAATATTTTTAACTGAAATGGCTATAAATTTAGAATTGCAGCACGCACTACGAGATATCTCGTAGCTGGCAGTCAATGCGTTAAATGAGAATATATAAAAATGGCCTTAACAATATTAAGTAAATTAAATGTAAATGATTTCATGTATTATTTTTTCTACTATCAGCACATTTTAATTTAGTCACTAGGCTGTTGGATTCATTCAATTGATCTTAAACAAATATAACTACACCAGTTTTATAAAAATAAAGATCAAACAATCATAATTTCTGTACTAATATACTGATTTAAATAATATTAAATACTTTACATCATTTTAAGAATTCCTCCAATAGCGTTATATGCCAGTTATTAACTGTTTAGAATTAGTTATTGAATCACAATCAAATTGGAAATCCTATATATAATTTGAAAAAATGTCATTTTTTTTGCTGAATGTATCTTTAAAAAAAATCCAAATGTATCTTTAAATTTAACTTCAGTGGCTAGATATGATATAGAATTTATTTTTTAAATGAATTCTTTTACCAATATACATTAAAAAAAAGCACCGAGTAATAATAATTTCAAAATTCTAAGATGCAAAAAAATATATACTTCGCCTAATGGAAATCTTAAATCACCTGCTCTAATCAGGTTCCAAGCTTTATCATTGTAGGTTAAGGTATTCAGAAAAAAATCCTTTTTTCATCATCAAAATAAATTTCAAAAAGAATTTTTACATAAATAGCTTTATACAAATATTTAAGTGATAAAAATTTATAAATTTAATAATAAATTTGAAATTTGGTTTACACTGTTAATATGTTTTTATTGCTATTTTAAATCAGCTTTCTCTGCAGCAGTTACTTCCATTATTGAGAATTGAGGTTATTTACAGTAATAAAAAGTTAATAATGAAATTTTGGGTTATTATAGAAAAAGGATTACTTTATATATAATTTAAATTTAATAAATAATAAAATGACTATAAATTTTATTAAAAAAGACAACAATTTTAGTAAGAAATTATTTTAATTTGACTACAATCAACGCAGAAGAGTATTAAAAATATGAAGCATTAGGAATCTCTCTAAACTCAATTACCACAATCAATGATTGACAGATTCCTTTACAATGATTAGAAATATACTTTTTTTTTTCTCAAAAAATTAATTTCTCTCAAATATCACTAACAATTTCATTCTTTACAAGTGCAAATATATTCACCATTTTACATAACAATACCGCAGGTTAAATAGTCCCATGGGGAAACAAGTATACTACAGGAAAAACATACAGTCCAGTAAGCCACACAATGCAAGGGCACAAAACCTTAGAAACATGTGACAATTTAAAAACCATCAATTAAAAAAAAAACATGCACAAACTTGGTTTGTATTCTTCAGGAGAAGGCTTTGACCATAACATGGGTGTGGCACACCAGGATAAAATCCATTTGAAAATTTTTTTATATATATTTACAAGCATAAGTGAGTTTCCCTATCTCAGTAGTATTAAAATTAGATGAATTAGCTGTGAGCGTAATTATTGGTAAAAATCCCAGAATTCAACTGAATATGAAGCCTGGGATTCGGATCCACTGCAGTCTGGGGAGGTGGAGGAGGAGGCTGACGTCTAGAGACTTGCTTTTGTCTGTTAGCTAGAGAGGAAAAATACATCAGGTGTAATTAAAAGTAGGTAACAAGATATTAAGAGAACATATGAGAAAAATCCAGAAAGTAAATGTTATATTTTGATGATATATAATGGTAAATCTTGTCTTACAAAAACATATTCTCCACACTTAAAAGAGTTGGAATGTGCCTACAATGACAGGCGAATGATTTTACACAAATATACAGTCGGTAAAGTTTATTATTGGACAGTTATTGAAATATCTACAGTAGCTTATCAAAAAACTGTTTTGTAATAATAATGGCCAAAAGGCACTGATGCAAACCATAGTGTCTGGAACTCAATTACCATTTTCCATACATAATACAGATTTTAGTTACATGCAGTATAAATTGTTTTAAAATTTAGGAATGGTTAGGGATTAAATAACCTGGCAATCATACTTATATCCCAAGCAACATATTTCAAAGACATAGAAATCTATAAATTGATTTTGCTATGTTCTTGGTTGGTTTAATGGTGAAAAAGCCATACTCATTCTGTGCTTTGCGATATGTTCACTCAATTCATTTCTTATAAAATATATTTCTAAGAACATACAGAAAACTTACTTTTTGAATAAGCCTCGTATATAAGTAAATACAATACATTATAATTAATTTTAAAGTACTGAATTCTAGTATCAAAAAATACAACAGGAACACACATTAATCAGGTAGTTTTAACAAAGAAAGAATATAATTATTATGAATCAACATATGCAAATAATTTTCCTTGATCCTGTTTTTATCAATAATAATATCAAGCAGTTTTGAGCCCTTAATTGAGAATTTTGGGGTCAAACATTTGTGTCAAAATGCAGTTTGTTTCCACTTAAAAAGATATCCAAGATGGCAACCATGTTCCTCAGAAATATTTATTCAATTCCAATGATATAAACTTATTTATTTAGAAATCACAATTTGCCATTCAGTTCCTTTTCATAAAATATAGTTTGCATAAAGAATGTATTTGAACTGTTGACTCATGAGCTTTAACATAAATTAACTTTAAAATAGTATCTATTATTCTTTTTCAATTAGCCATTAGATGAAAAGAAACTGGCCATCAAGTAAGGTAATCCAAACATTCTACATTAGACACTTGATACATAAAACCATATAACTATCCCAGCTCATGAAGCAGTTTTTTAAAGCTTGACTAACAAGGCATGTACAATTTCAAGCATCATCTTATGGTATCTGCTACACTATTTTTAAAAAAGAAATAAAGCTTTTAACTTTTAACAATACAAAATATATACCAAAAGTTGCTCTTTTATCTGGACATGTTTCTGAAGAATCTTTGTGTTATCAGTACTGAATATATAAAATGATTTTATTAATATTTAGAAGATAGATACAAATTTAAACTACACTCACACACATTGATTATTTCAGGTTTATCCAAAGATTATATACAAGAAAAACTCTAAGGACAAATTATTATATTAACTAAGCTTAATTTATGTTATGATTTAAATATTAAACATGGTACTCAATTTATTATTGCCATCCATTTGATAGAAGTCATATGCTTTTTTATAAAAAGTAATTAGTAAGAAAATAAGAGAAAAAAGATTAAAATGTATAGCTAATTTCCATTCCAGATATGCTTCCTTCGTGTTTTCCTTTCAAATATGCATGGGGAAGTGGAACAATATCATAGAGACTCACCAGCCCTCTAAATCTGATTTAGTTTTATAAAAAATAAAACTAAATACGATTTAAGCCAATGAAAGTATTTCTGAATATCATTATTTACAATCAAACATTATCAACTAACAAGATAATTTATAGAATATAAAGTTATTAAAAATAATCTTGAATAATAAAAAAAGGGATAAAAAAGTAATAATTTTACTTAAAGTGGTATTTTTCTTATATTTTCAAGGTAATTTTGAACCCTTATGTCTTATAAGCAGTAAAGAAAAACTCCTACTAAATCTGCTATTACATTGTCTACAAGCTAACAATCATTTAGATATTCAAATTTAATGCAACAACAGGTTAAATTGCATTATCAACAATATAATTTTACAAATGAGCAGTTATATTCTAACTTTTTTTAAAAATATTGTTAGTTGAAAACACTTTTTAAAGCATCTAAAACAACACAATACCTATTTAAAATATTTATACATACCTTTACTAGGATAAGTCTTTTGAGTATTAGGATATTTGTCTGGTTTTGGCAAAGATTGTGCAGGATGAAACTTGAACCTCTCTTCAAAACCTGAAAAGATGTAAATAAATTTTTAATCAAAAAGAAATTCAATGTATTTACAATCTAAATCAATTTTTAATAAAAAAAAATATCCAAGATAAAGAAATCTGACCAATCAGAAGTGGATATATGGATAAGAAACGAGTGATATATAACAGCAATTTATAATAAAAAGAAAATTAATGCTAGAAGTAATTAACTGATAGAAGTGGCACAGAGAATAATTTAATTAAAAAACTGTGTTGCACATTTATACATTCATATAAAAATACAAAGGATGTTAAGTTTACAGTAATTGAAAAACAAAGAAAAATCTATTTTAAATTTTAAATTCAAATACTTACATTTTATCTTAAAATTAAAAGCACCTTTTATTCATTATGTAACTTACTTTATTCTATTATAACCTTGAATTTCGTAATTAAATGTTACGAGTTCATACACAATGGCATAAAAGAATGAAGATTCATATAAATAATTCACAACCTTTAACACATCTTTACTTTTTTCATCAAATGTATAATAAATGTTATTAACTTTTTTTAAAAAAAAATATTTAAAACAAATTGAATATTTATATTTGTTCAAATAATTTATGGATATTATTTAATATATATGAAAATTATATTATAAGCTTGGTTTCAAAGTGAATTTTTAAAAGTATAGATTTTTTGGAGATACTTATATAGAGTTTAGTTAATAATATGGATAAAATGACAAATGTTAAATATATAAATTAAATAAAAATTAATAAAAAGAATAGAACATAATATTTTATTTCAATTAGATTTTTAACATTATTCAAGTGAAGGATATCTTCTAATGTACTCACACTACAGATTAAGAAATGTGATGCAAAAGAATCTTCACCATAGTCTAACATCATTTATTGGTTGCAATTTGATTTAGAATGCAATAAAAAAAATAATATTTGAGTTGGAAAATATTTCATTAATTTCTTTTTTCAGATTCCTCAACATTTTGCAAGCTTTTATCTAACAATGATTTTTCTTTCAATTTATTTTTTTATTTCAAAATTTTTTAGCTCCCAAGTCATGCAAAATTATAAATGGCCAAAGAGGTATATGATTGTGTGAAAAGTGAAGCCAATATCAAACACATAATGTAAAATTAAGGAAAATTCACAAATGACAAGCTATCAATGATACTCTGATACAAAATTCAATATTTAAAAAAGACAATTCATCAAAATTCTTATGACTTAAATGCAAAGAAAATTGACGAAGGAAAAAATTACTTGAAGTTTGTTTCATAGATGATACCCTCGCAGGAGGAGGGGGTGGAGTATTATTCACTGAAAGTGTTGCCTTCAGTTGGGAAGGTGGAGCAGGATGAGAACTGAATTGATGCTGTGGTGGAGGCGGCGGCGGAGCAGGTGCCCTCGGAGGAGGAGGCCTTATCGGCCCATTTCTATTGCTTGTTGCCACAGCTCGATTAGGTGGAGGTGGTGGAGCCATGCTCATTTTACTCCACTGATTACTAGGAGAGGAACTCGTGACCAGTTGATTAAGGTCATTAGGTGCACTGTTGTTTCTTGGAGGGGGTGGGGGAGGAGGGGGCCCTATGCTTTTGGAAGTAGGCTTGGGAGGGTCATTGTTCGCAACAGACAGTTTATTGGCAGCAAAACGCGAATTGTGACTCTCTCCAACTCCGAAACTCTGCCTCCTGAGGATATTTGGTGGTTTTGATGGAGGCGGGGGAGGACCAGATTGAGGAGGCGCTGGAGTAGGATTACTCTTCGGAGGTGGAGGAGGCTTAACATTGGGTGGAGGACGAGTGAGCCGTGGCCTCTGCCCAAGGTTCGTCTGAGATGCCGAACGCTTCACAGTTGAGGGCTTGTTTACAATTTGTTCAGCATTTGTATTGCTTTTGAAGACTGGTTTCTGACTTGCAGGAGGTGGTGCTGGAGCAGGTCCTTTAATATTAAGATCATCAGGGAAATCGGGATTTCCACCGGGTGTGTTCAAATTATCCAAGTTGGCAGTTCGATAGGAAGAAACACCTGTAGTCATTCGAGGCTTTGATACAGGACTAGGAGGCTGGGAGCGACTTCCACTCAGTTGTCCAACTCGTAGATGGTCCAGAGAGGAAGAACTACTGCCACTTTTGATGCTCTGTATTTTCAATGTAGAGTGTGATAAGCCCTCTCCTAGAAATTTTTTTTTAAAAAATTATGATTAAAATTTAGCAGCAGTGTTAAGTACATAAGAAATATATAAAAGCTGACATAAATAAAAGGTTTGGGACATTCATTTTAGAGATTCAACAAATATGTTTTAAAAATATATTTTAGCTGACTGATAATAAATTATATTTTAGAAAGTTCTCGATTATTTGAAAATTTTGGTAGCTGCCAATTTTCAAATGAATCTTTAAGAAAATAATATATATTAAATTTATTTTTTTAAAAAGAGCCAATTCCCATGTAGACATTTTTTCCAAGTTTAAATGCATTGCAGAAGCATGCAGGGCTTAATTACCTATATTTATTATTAATATTGATTACTATTATTTTTTTACATTTTAACACTGCATAGTTAAAACATTTTTCTGATGAAAATATAAAAGTTGTCACAAATTCAAATTTTCCATTGAATAAAATGTTTGGTAAAAGATACAAGTATATTTCAACAGCATATATGTTGTTTCAGCTGTCTTGTTTCTTTTGAAAATTAAGTAAAACTAATTTAATATATAGAGTAATGCTAATATATAATAAGTATAATAATGCAATTAAAGATAAGCATTCAGTTGGCTGACAATAGAATTTTCTTTGAAAGGCTCATACAAATAATTACTCTTCATGCTTATAAGGCCACTTCAATTTACAACTAAGCAGTCACACTGAATGGCATAATAGTATTATCTCCAGCTATTAGGTATGACAAAAAATCTTTAGAAATTGAAGAATTAATCCATTTTATTAACACCTTTTTCTTCCAAATACACAGAAAACATAACAGCAAAATATCATAATGTTCTTTTAATACTGGGAGAATATTTCAGAAAAACCACATCATAATCTATTTTTTTCTTCTAAAAATAATGCATGCACATTTCGCTTACTTTTCAAAGACCCAATAAAAAATAAAGCATCTTTCTAAGGCCAAAAATAAAACTCAAGGAGTTTCAAAGGACAATGGAAACCTTATGAACGTTGTTTTAAAACAGCATTATACAAAAAGTTAAATAAAATTAGAATAAAAGTGGATTTACTTAAATGAATCATTAGTAATTATACTGAAATAATCTAATTTTAGAATCTTGCAAGAAAGAAATAGATGACATTACAGCATTACATGATGTTCATAGGTAATAGATGAGATACTGACTCCTTGGCAGAGTTTAGTTATATTAACGTCCTGTTTGAAAGCAACACGAGGGCTATTTTGGGACGGACCTCGTCATTTTGAGCCACGATCAGATGACGAAGACGACACCTGAACTGGAACCCCCCTCTCCACACCACACCAGCAGGAGGACGTTTGGCCTGACAGATTAAACGTGCAAGAGACCCCCCTCCCCTCACACGACGGTTCTTGGGTGGAATTGAGTCTCAAACCTGCAACCTTCTGGCCGAGACCTTACCACTTAGACTTACTGTGGCCCGACTCCTTGGCAGAATGCAATAGTAACAAACAACAGTTTACATGTAAACATTGTATCAAGTACAATTGCTGGTAAAAAAACATGAGTGTATAATTTGCCTTTACCATTTCTTGGTGTAGTAGGTCGCAATTTTGGAATGCCTTGGGCAAATAAGCCTCCTGGAGGAATAAGTGGGAAGGGACCATTTGCTTTATTCCCAGCAGATGGTTTTGGAGCACCATTTGTTGATGATGATTTTGAACCTATGAAAAAAAAAGATTTACTTGTCATTATTAATCTTTAGAATAATATCAATACAAAGGACTTAATCATTTGAATTAATTTTGTTTAACTATTAAAATAATTTCTGCAGAATTCGTGCCAATTATTACTAGCTCTTCACTACATTAAAATTTCAATCACAAAAAATAAATGTGCATATGTCATACAATTAACTTTATTCAGAAGGCAAGATTTAAATAAAAGTAATAGATTGATTAGTAGAGCAATAAAATGTAAAATTATTTCATAAAGATTTTTAAACTTCATTTGAGTTTTTACAATTTTTCAGCTATTCAAGAGTAAATTTTTATATATATATATATATATATATATATATATATATATAAACATAAAATTCCCTAATGGATGAAAACGCTTTATGTAAAAGCTAATGAATATTTTGAAGATTTTTGGTAATCCACTTTATATGAATAGAACTTTGAACATCGAGTTATATTTGCCAATTAGAAATTTAAAAACTGAACCATACAGCAATGGCACCTTGATTGCCGTGTTATATATTCAATTTCTTATAATGCCATTTATATAGGCCTGCTGGTCACTAGTGATCAACATGGGCTGTCAATACTGCTATGTTCAGTGGTGGCGGGATAGTCGGCTGTATGCAAGAAGTAATTAACATGGCTGTGAATCTATTAACATTGTTTTGATTATTTCTAAATGAATAATTTCATGATAGCTAATCTATAACATTCATTGTTCGCATTAAATGTGGCCCAATTTTTACTGTTAACAATTGTTTCATATTAACTTACAAAAACCTGTTTGTATATAAAATGAAAATAACACCTAAACAATGAAAACATCAATCTGTCTTTAATCATTCAAACATATAGCATCTATGAATGATAACTGAATTTAATGAATGAGCATTTTTTGATGTCACCAAAAATTATATAATCTATCCTGCTGTTCCAGAAGTATGGCAGACACAAAAAATATATCTTGTATAAATATAACTTCATGTATTGAATTATTAAATGCATCCCAGTGACAATTCAAGAAAAAAAGTTTATATTGTAATCAAATTATAATTTTCTTAAATATTCTTTGCCAATGGCATTTTAAAATAAATGCCAATAATTAATTGAATTACAAAAAAGAATTGGGAAAATTAGGAGGGAAATAAAATTGAACAAATGTAACCCATCTACTTACATAAAATAAATAAAATAAGTGATTTTTTGCTTTTTCAATATTTATTTGGCTAGTTGTTATTCACTAAATTCATAATATAGAATAACTTAATTTTAGTTTTAAAAACAAACATTGGTAAAATGATCAAAACAGTGTCTAGATTAAAAAGCCTGTCATTTATCAGCAAATAAAATTTCAAATTTACATTAATATTGCTATTTACACAAAGACTGAAACTGTATATTTATGTGTGATTTCTACCTAAAAAGATCTACTAAAAGATTAATTACAAGAACATTGCAATTTCCAGCATCTGATAATAGGAAAGGAAATGTAGAATCAATCATTTGATTATATTAATTTCCCCCACACAAAATTACTAACAAATGCAAAAAAACATCTTATTAATTAATAAGATTAATATCTGGTAAATATTAAATTACTTACCATCAATAACTGGTGCACTTCTGTCATTGGTTTCTGCTTTTTTTAAACGAGTGCCTTTTCTAATTTGGGATAATAGAGCATTTCTGTCAGGAGGTGGTTCAAAATTATTTTTTGACTGAGCACTAGATCCGCCTAAGGGTTGTTTTGGAATAGGAGGCGGTGCAGGAGGTGGTGGAGGAGGAGGCATTTTAATTTATTACTCTTGTTTTTCTGAAAATACAAATTTCTGAATGAGCATGTACAAAATCTATAAAGGTTCAAATTCATGACAGAAATTTACTGCACAAACTCTCATATAGTGTTTCCCCTTAGTACAATTCAGTTAAGTTGGTTGTTTTATAATATGCCAATATTATAAAACAACTAACCAATATATAAAATCAAGAATGCCATGTCAAATACAAAGAAAAAGAATACTTCATTTTCTCCAGGAGAAATCTTCAGTTCATTTTATAATGAAAATCACACACAGAAATAATTTAAGAATCTAATACTGCTTTATAAAAATTAAAATTAAAATTTTTAATAAATAATACAGAAGAGTTTGCATAAGTTTTATATAGTAATAAAAAGATTCTGATAGAATGCATTTATAAAACCTATGTATAAAAATATATTGGAAGTATTAAATTGTGCTCAACTTGATACAAAAATATAATTAAAGATTTGTCACAAACTGATTAAGGAGAAAAGTTGGCTAAATTTATAGGTTATGACATAATATAAGAACAAAAGAAAAAGTAGTTATAAACACCAATGCAATGTATAACACGAGTTATTTCAAACAATCAGAACCTATCATTAAGTACAATAACTGGAATAATTTTAGGAAGTTTTCAAACATTCATTGGTTATCTGAATTTTTTAATGCAGCTCATCATAATTCTTGTCATTACAGAACTATTATCAATTTAATTAACGAAATGGCCAAATAATGCATTGATTCCTATTTTGAGCAATTTCCAGTTCCTTTAAATCACCAAATTAGCCTTTTCATTTGCAGGAACTTTAAAACAGTTAGTTACAACTTCTTAGTATTTCAGTAACAATTTCAATAGTATCTTGCAATAAATGCAACTTCACTATCAAAATGGACATTGTATAAAAATTGTATGCTTTATATGAAAGACTGAAAAACCATTTCATTAATATATAAGATTAATCACGTTAATGAAGCTAAGAATATCACTCGATGTATTACAACAAATGTATATGTAAATATTAGTGTAATAAATTAATTACCGAGTCAAAATAATAAAGATCACGGAGAGTTACTCAATCATCTGAAAGATGACTTTTGAAACTTTGATTTACAACACTTTCAGAGACAGATATATTTTTTTTAAATATTATGAATGAAATGAATTATAAGAAAATAAAGCACTTAAATTTTAAAAACACAACTCGATAATAATAATTTAAAAACAAATTTTAGCATCTTGTTTTATATTATGATGGTTTTCTAATATTTTTTGCAAAAAAAAGTTTAGGAATTGCATACTATAAGAATTTTTATAGCTTGTCTCTTAATATATTATTGTGTACCTTAGTATGGATCATAATTTTTATTTAAAGCAGTAATATTATTAAAACTTTAAGCAAATAACATGAAAATATAAAAAAGATAGAGAACAAAGTTGAGTCATCCTGACCTACTCAAAAGAATATGGTTTAGCAGAATGATCAAGATGTTGCAACAGCAACAGGTTGAAACTATGATTTCCTAAAAGCCATTACCAGTTACAGTACATTCTTATAAACAGATGGTACACACATTATTAAGAAGAGAATAAAGCACATGATAACTAAATCTAAATAATCTTTTATGTATAAATTCTTAAAAGAGTTTAGACTCGTAGATAGCAATTTACAGTTTCCTACAGTGAACAAAAATGGAATTAGTTCATGTACATATTTAGTAAGGATATAAAAAAGTTCAATAATGTGATTACAATTCAACCGCCTGTTGCATAGACTTTTGTTTTCAAAGAGTATACTATTTATTAGCATTTTTCAATCTAAACCCCACAAATTCTAAATATTGTATGCTAATGACCAATAATAAATTTATTAGATTACTAATTACAGAAATTATATTTAAGCAACATAGTCATTATACTGCATGAAAATTAAGATACACATGATAACATGAAAATTAAGATGACTGTATATTGTAGCCTTTAAGAGATTTCAAGAAAATCTATATTCAGGGTAAATTTAACTTAATCATGCAATAATTCCAACAAAGAGAATAAACAACAATTATATTACTCAGACAAAACGATTAATACAACAAAGTAAGAATATGCATTATTTAAATCTAATTACAAAAATAACACAAATTAAAATAAGATGGAATATTATAACTACAGAAATGTTTATATTCATTTTACTTCATAGAAGCAAAAAAGTATTTACAGAATATAATAAAGCGTCATTAGATAACTAGAAAAAGTATATCAGTAATGATAATACAAGGAAAAAAAAACATGATAAAAAGTAAATTAGATTATTCATAGTTTTAATAATTAGGACTAAATGTTCTTAGATTTTCTAATAAAAATACAGGTATTAAACAAGTTACTAGATTAAATATAATAATCAAAAAAGAAAACAAGTAAGCTATAGCGTTAATACAGTTATTAAAGCAATTAGAACTGAAAGTTTGTGCCAGCAATACAAATAAAAAGAATGTGAAAATATGGAACCAATTAATTTAACTGATATAAATTCAATTAATATGTGGGATTTGATGGGAAATTCTGTTTTTATAAAATACTGTAATGCAAAATTATCCACAATACAAACTGCATATTGTCAAATAGATAACATTTGTTTATCATCTTGAAATAAACACAGCAATAACTACTTCACAAAATCATAGCCAATTATTAATTTTAATTTATAATGCATTTTAAAGTTCATATTTACCCATAACTTGGACATGAAAATAACTCATGTTTAGAATAATATTTTGGGACTTCGTAGATGGTTTTTTTCATGTGACACTTTCGTATAATTTACACCACGGAAAAAGTTTTGCAAAGCCAAGTAGCATAACATGAAATACAGCAGCAAATAAAAATAATTTAATTAAAGGTTTTAATTCTGATGTTTTTCATAAATATTGTCATGGCTTAAGAACGAAAAGGCTAAGCCCTTTTTTTAACAACATATCAATCTTATCTATTTCAGCTTTACACCTTACAACTTTCAGATTTCATTTACAAGGTTGCCAAAGTTCATTTCTAATACGCACTAGTTTTTGTATCTCATAACTTTGGCTCGTTTCATCAAAATATGGAAAAAAACGACTTAAAAAATACAATCAATTTAATGAAAAATTACTTAGCACATAAACAAATTAAAATACTTTTGTGAAAATTATACAAAAATGCAAATAATTTTAGTTTAGATCTAGATCTTCTTTTAATTAATATTATTTGAGAACGCCTTATTAAATTAGTTAAAATTTGTGAAATTCCAAGGCTAAAGATGCGCACAAAGAATTCTATGACATGATTTCTTTATTTAAAATGCACTTAGGGCAATAATTATAATTAGATAATAAAATAGATAAGATAACTTGAAAATCGCTCTAGAGCACAATGAATATAGAATTCATAAGAATAAGAAAGCAAATATAACTTGCAGTCGTGACATATTTTTTCGGAAGGTAGAGCCCAATATGCACAAAACAGGAGAATTCTATCTAATACTTTCACGCATGTTAAGAGTATTTTTACTTCATGATACTGTGAATAAAACCGGATAGTGGGTGTCTTTCTTAGTTTCTTTCTACCCTTTCTGCTTGAAATTTGTTACAAATGTACAATACTGATTATATCTATGCGCTGAATTTTATTTAAGACTCTGTATTTTCGCTTAATAGCGCTCATATATGTGAAAATTAACTCTTCATCAAATAGGATTCAAAATTTAGCTCAAATTTTCAATTCTGTGAGTTTAATTTCATTCATATGGTAATTTCCATTTACGAGTTATTGTGTTCCTATGGGCATGAAGAAATGTAGAAATCCGCAACTCTTAGATTGTTTTTGTCCAAAATTTGTGAGAAATTAGGCAATAAATTTTTCAAAAAGCCAACATATAAAATGTGAAATCTTCTGTTTTTTTTTTATTATTGTTTTTTTTTTTATTATTATTATTATTAAAACAGAATCCCTTATTTGCAGACAACTCGACAAGCAGGATGATTCCAAAAATGAACTTTTCAGTCTTGAAGCAGATATTTATCAAAATATTTAAATCGGAGGTTTGTTTTTTATAATTACAGTGCTTTCTCTTCATACATTTTTTATGAAAAAAAAAGTGACGATTTTCAATAAGTAATAAGAAAGAAGTAGAAAGTACAGGGAAATTAACTTTCAAAAGTTGTAATCGCTTTCCCAAATGATTTATTTTAATAACAGTTCAGCATTAGTAAATTCATTCTGAATTTTATTCTTTCTGAAGCTTTATTTTGTCTAATTCTGTACGAATTCAGTTTAAATATATTTTTGGTATCGGATCATTAATGCAAAAGCCTCTCAATGGAATTAAAGTTTGACTGTAATTTCTTGCAGAAAATGAAGACAAAATGAATAGAAACAAGGATGGAAATGAACAAAAATAAACACGTCAACGTGTGAAACAATGCCCACGTAGGCAAGTAAAAATTAATCTAATTTAATTCAGCAAGGATTTGTAATTCTTTGCAGACGAAAAATACATAATGTAGCAGTTCAATATAAGACAACGTATAATTGAACGTTACAAGATACATGGGCATACTTTTCTGGTGGTGTCACGAGAATTGTCACCATTCATCAGTCAATGAAACAATGCTTTTATGACAATAATAAAATAAATCGGTATTATTAAGGTTATTATAAATTATTTGATAAAACCAATTTTTACCATACGTATGAATAATAATTTATTGCTAATTTATATTGTAATAGTGATGAATGCGAAAGTCACACTAATAAGTGGTCAGTCTTTTCACAGATTTGGTTGAAAATTTGATAAAAGTCTACATTTTAGACGTTAAAATGTGGACCAGATTTCCTTTATGAGTTGTTGAGATACAAAACGAACGTTTTTGAACTATCACATTTACTTGTATGTACTATGGTCAACCTCTAGGCAGGTTTGATTTCAAATTTGAATCAGATCTACATTTTAGATTCTTAATCTATCTATCGAATACTATCTATCTTCTTTACTTTATGCAGTAATCGTGCTCACTTAAACTCGGTTAGCCGGGCAGACAGATTTTTTCAGAATGAACTTATTTCAAAATTTGAGAGAAATATACTAATTCAGAGTACAGACCACCACTTAATGAATTTCATCAATTTAACTCAAAGCATTTTTAAATTATAGTGTTCACAGACAAATATATATGATTCTAAAAATGTGTTTTAAAGTCTTAAATATTCATTAAAGTTTCAAGATTAGATTCAATTTCTTCATTAATTCAATAGTTTCTCTTTGTGTGTATATATATATATATATATATAATATAGAAACATCAGCTAGCAGTGCTTTTCTCCTCAGAGTTAACAGGTGTTAACCCGCATCACATAACAATAAAATATCTTAGAATTTTAAGTTATTTTTCGGGCTATGTTTTTACAATAACGACTTTGTTATTAACATAATGTGTAAGTCCATCCACTAAACCTGTGTTAGTAAACTTGGGTAGTAATCAGGTAAGGATAGAAGCTTGATAGAATAATCTATATCAATTTTAAAAAATAAAGAAGATTCCTGTTAGTTATCGTTGAAATAAAAGATATATATACAGGGTGTCCCAAAAAGATTGAAACGCGCTTTAATTCTTTAACCGTTAGAGATAAGTACGTGATGTAATTTGAAAAAATGTTCAAAATAAGATAGGAGAGAAGATTACATTAAGAAAAAAAATCCACCTATGAATTTTAAAAAGTTACACTTTGTAAATTTTTATACAACCCCACTATGCAAATTTGGTCAATTAGAAAGTTTTTCCTTTCCATCCCAGAAGACCATTAAAAAAACTGCATAACTGTATCTTTAAAACTTTTTAAATAATAACACAGAAAAAAAAATTGACTTATGTCACTTTTCCATACCACTTGAAAGACTTTTTCGTCGGTGAAAATAGGGACCATATCCAAATTGATTATAGAAATTCTTCGATCAAAAAAAGATAATAAGTGTAAAAGAAATCCAAAATGGCATTTAAATAGAGTCCTTATTGATGGAGTTAAAAAGTTTTGACAGCATAAGATTGTAAGAAGTGTAACATAAAAAAATAATAAATAAAACGAAAATACATTTAAAAACACACGAATCATAAAGCATTCTCAAAATGTTTTCCATCAACACCAATACATAATTGGGCTCTTCTAATAATGCTCCTGTAAATATTTTGGAGTTCTCCTCCTGTAATATTATTGCATGCATTAATTATCTTTTGTTTAAGGTCAGTTACAGCCAGTTACATTTCTTTATGTAACTTAAAAATAAATAAAAAAAACTTTAATATACACGTATTAGAAGCGGCTAAATTCCAGTTAAATGAAAGGCAAAAATCGTCTGGCAGTTAATTTGTTAGAATATCGGTTTGACATAAATGTGATGAATTTGAAAAGAATTAAAATTCTACCAGACTAATTTAACAGTATTTTTCTTTTTCATAAATTTTGCTATAAAAATCTGTCAAATGGCTTTTATTGATTTTCAACGAAATCTTATAAAATTTCTAATGTAAATTTAGAATACATGGCATAAAATTACTTGTCCCTGATAAGATTAAAACAAAAGACAATTCTGTAACTGCATCGTGAATCTACCGTAAATACGCAAAAATGTGTTTTGTAAATAATATAAAAAAATTTATGTGTTTATAAATTGTTTCAAATTTACATTTCCATTTTGGTATATGGTCGCTAAAAACAGCGTTCAATTTTCAATTACGCATAACTCACTCAATTTTAAGGATACAGCGATGCGGTTTTTTTTAATGGTTTTCTGGGATGGAAAGGAAAAACTTTCTAATTGACCAAATTTGCATAGAGGGGTTATATAAAAATTTAAAAAGTGTAACTTTTTAAAATTCATAGGTGGATTTTTTTTCTTAATGTAATCTTCTTTCTTATCTTATTTTGAACATTTTTTCAAATTACATTACCTACTTATCTCTAACGGTTAAAGAATTAAAGCGCGTTTCAATCTTTTTGGGACACCCTGTGTATATATATATATATATATATATATATATATAATTATATATATATATATATATATATATATATATATATTGTTTGAATAATATGCGTAGTCTATAGCGTACTTAAAGGAAACAAAATGGAAATGTGGCTGTTATTGGAAGAACATGGCAGTGCGATGTCCGGAATATTTTTGGATTGCTTTTATTAACGATTTTACCACGGCTCAACTCACATAAAAATTATAGGAATCGGGTAAGACAGTAAAGGCCACGAATTCTTAAACTTTTATTTTCAGAAACTCACTTATAACAAATTTATGTTTCTTGTGTATTGGGAAAAAAAAGCATTTTGGGTGCTTTTTTTTTTCGACTGATTGAAATTAAAATTTGGAATTATGATATTAGTGATATGATCATACATATAGTTCATTTATTTAAATCGTTTTGTTTTTTATTGAATTTATATGGATGGATAAGTACAAACCGACCAACAGTCGATCCATTGATGAATCTGGTGTAAAAATTTATATAGATCTAATCTTAGATACTAAAACTGTGTGTAAATACTTTCCACTTGGATTTTTATATTTTATAGTTATTACCACTTGGATAGATGAACTTCCGCATGAATTTTGTTCAAATTTTTGCAGAAATACAAAAATTTGATGTTAAAATTGAGCATCAAATTTCATCCCATCAGTTCAAACTATTTTTGCTTTATAGTGCTCATAGACGTTTGGCGTAGGTGTTGGCTGAATTGTGCCAATGTAGAAGTTGAATTACGCCAAGGATCGAACTCGCAATTTTCCTATTTGCAGCCGAGTAACTTATCCCCTATACAAAAGTAACCACTGATGTTTAGTGGCAGTTACTGGCTCATTAAGGTGTCACCACAGACGGTCATATTTCCAAAAAATGTGTTTTTCAGGCGTGAGGGAGGTTTGAAGCGCATTGATTTGAAATTTCTATACTTTGTACCCTTTGAATAAGAGAAAGTAAAAAGACAGAAGGAGAAAGAGATCACCATTTGTTTAAAACAGGAGAAAAGTCTTTTTTAATGATATTTTTCTTTATTTATGCAATAATTTACTTACTTTCTAAATTATTTATTTATTTAATCACTTTTTTAAAGTGCAAGCGGCAATATAATTTATGTATTATGAAAAAGGAAATCCAGCAAAAATTTCTCATTAAAATAAATTATTTTTAATAAATAATTTAATTTCTCATTAAAAATAATTTGCAATGATAAATGTCTAGAAATATTTGTACAATATCTATCTAAAGAACTTTCCACCAAGTATTGTAAGTATACTAAGTCCACTAAGTATTTTCTACTAAGCACTGTGTCGCTCTAAATTTCTCAATTATTTAAATAATTCTTTTTTTATTGTGTTTCTATGATATTGAATTGAAAATAAAACTTCTACAAATAAATGTATTTAAGTTAAGTAAAAAATGCTTTCGATATTTGTGTGAAAGTGAAACTACTGTGAAAACATGGTGGAGATTAAAAAGGATTATGTGTAAATAAAATCTTAAAAGGCAAGCGGAACATCTGTTTTTTACAATTTAATCTTATAGATAAAGAAAAAGAAAGTACATACAAATATTTAGAAAATATTTCTTCTTTGAATAGAGAAACTTTATTCTAAACATTAAATTTATTTCTCACAAAATATTATAGTTTTTATTCCGGTGTCTTGAAAATATAAGAATTTTCCTTGATCCAAAAACTGAAATTAGGTTAATAATTACCAATATTTCCGGTAATCATATTAATAAGCGAGAACGGTCTAAAAATCTTCTCGGTTATTTCTTGATAAATCTTATAATCTTTTCTCTCTCCTAGACAAAATATTGGAATTGGAGGAACGCCAAGAGTGCCCAGAATTGTATTTTCAGTCTTGCAGCTGAGCTTTTTGTGCTTTGTGGTATAATGGATGAATGTGAGTAGATATTACAGACATCTTTTGATTGATTAAGCAGAATACTGATCGAAGTAGAATTTCAGCGACATGATTGCAAACCAAATGTTCATTTTTACAAGACATTACTTTTTTGAGATATACATATATGCTACTGTTCAGATTGGCAGCTAGTAAACTCATTGAGGATTTGTTTTAAAATTTAATTCGGATCAGGAATTGAAATTGAGTGCAAAATTATACTCATCTAGCTCTTTACATTTTGTAGTATTCTGTTCATTTGTTTTCTCCGAAAGATAGATAAATTTCCTGAGTATCGATTTCTTTTATTTTGTAAGAAATATGCAAAATTGCTGTAAAAGCTATGTACTAAATTTCATGGATCTAGCTTAAAACGTTTTTGAGTTATCGGGTTCACAGTTAGGCATGATTCCAATAAATGCAACTTTCGGATTTATGTAGGTTTGAGAAGTAGAGATTCGTCAAAATTTCATCAATTATAGTTTTTCCTCTTTGTATACTTCACATATTATTGTCGTATGATTTATGATAGGCATTCACTGCATGATAAAAGAGAAAGAGATTACAGGTCTTGCTAAGATGCCAACACACACACACACACACACACACACACACACACACACACACACACA
>JAPMOQ010006915.1:31245-88900 GCA_026543055.1 Argiope trifasciata
ACACACACACACACACACACACACACACACACACACACACACACACATTTGTTGCGAATCTGGCATTTTTATTGAATCTATTGTGCGAACCTTTGCCGTTAATCACTCGCATGCGATTAATGCTTTAATGCTCGAAAATCGAATTGATATCTTGGATGTCTTTCTTCTTATTTGATGGAAGAGCAATGCTGCTGGTTTTCACTGTACTTAATTCTAGATATTGTTTAGACTAATAAATAGATTATATATTAATATTAGAATAATATAGAGATCCTAATAGAGATTAGCGAGGGTGGTCTTGAAATTTCCTCATATATTCCTTGATAAAGGTGTTATCTTTCCTTCCTGTCGCATAAAAATTGTGCATTTTGAGCAAGATTGTGAATGTCACTAGTAATTCAGATTCATCAAAATCTAGAGATAGAATGTTTTGAAATTTACAATTATTTTTTGTATACAAAAAAGTTATAAAAAAAGAAAATGTGCGTTTGCATGTAATATAAACATTCCTTAATTTATTCAAAAACATCTATATACACTCTTTCATCCATTCAAAAGCCTACAGATCTGTTAAAAGACGATTAAAATAAATAATTATGAAAAATTGTCCTTTATTTCTACAAAGTTCATTATTTGCATACAATCTCCAGATTTATATCAACAACAATTTGATTGTCTTACGAGAAATGTCAATAAACGTTGTTTTTTATTCTTTTATCTTTCGAGAAGAATCACTTATTCAAAGAAATTATAAGAAGAATCCAGCACAGTCATTTCATATACCTACCAGATGTCTGACCAAAGTTTTTTCATCTGCAAAATGTAGGTAAATAACTCTTTTGAACTGAAGAAACCGTAAGTTTTGGGGAATTATCTTCAATAATAAGTTGTAACTTCTTTATAAGACACAAAATACTTAATATATTTCCTAATTATTTAAATATTTATTCTTGCTTTTGAACCAGTGTGTTATAATAACGATTTTCAAGAATAATTTTATGGAATTAAGCGAATATTACGAGATAGTAATTAAATAAAATCCCCAATTGTTTTTAACTAACTCATCAAAATTGTTTCTACAGATATATTTTATTTTTCAAATCAATCTGAAGAATTTTTAAATTGAGTTATTGGGTACATTTTCTCATGGACCTTTTTTGCTTAGTGTAAAATGATGAATCAAAATTGGCATTCGAATCAAATCCATGTTTATTATTTGTATTTTCGTTCATAATATTATAAGAAATTGTGTAAAAACAATCATATTTTTAAAATATAATAAATATACTTTTTTATAATGTGTGTGTTATATTTTAACTAAAGAAATCATTTTGATTCCATTTTGCTTTTTATTTAGCCATTACTCAAGAATAATTGTAGCAAACATCAAAGACGAATTATAACCCATGAATATTCAAAAAACGTAACTTTAAAATATAGTCTGTGAAATTCTTTCATAGGCCAAAAACTTAGGTATATAATTTACTTAACATATTCTTATCATTTGAATTCAAGCAATAGCATTATAAAAATGTATATTTATTAGATTAAAAAATATGATTATTTTTACACAATTGCAAAAAGATTTTGCGTTTGCTATAAACTGAAATTTCTGGAGAAAAAATTCAATTGGAAGCACAATAATGCTTAAGCGTCTCTGAATTTAGCGACTTGATTTGAAACATATTACATTCTTTAATTTATTGATAAAATGATAAGTTAATGCAATATTAGCTATTATCTTGAGTCATCATTTTGTTTTCTTTATTGAATTATCAATTCTTTGTCTCCGATTTGTTCTAAATGTGAATAAAATATTTGCCACATTTTTCATTACTTAGTAAATATTTCATATTAAAAATATAATATTCAATATTTGGAAAAAATATATCCTTAGAATTATATTTTATCCCATTTCTTGTTATACATTATTAAGTATGTCATCCTGTAAAATCTAATATGGATCAATCAACGTGATGGAAAAATAGTAAAAGTGACAGCGAAAATTCGACTTTTTTTTGCGTCTTATAGCTTTTAAAGTTAAAAAAAAAATAGTTAACTAGTTTTTCGTTTTAAAATTTTAAAAAAAATTTCTCTTTTGGATATTTACTAATTTATTTTTTATATATATTTTTTCAATACATGCTAGAAATAATCTTTTTATATATAGAACATCTAATCACTTTAAGGAAAAGGAAGAACAATTTAATTTAATAACTGCATTCTTTATAAATAACCTTTCTCGTAATTTTAATTTAAACTAATCAGCGTTTTCTAACTGATGAGACTGAATTTTTTTTTTTTTTTTTTTTGATATGGTCAACGCTGCTTGACATAGTTACTATTTTGTTAGTAGACATTTTTCTTGAACAGTTTTATTGCTTTATTGATCTTTATTTCTTTTAGCAAACTTCTTTAAAAATATTTTGTCATACAATTTTCTTGCCATTTGAAACATTATTTTGCTTACTGTAATCATTGTTTTTATTCATTTTTTTAATAAAAAATTTAACATTTTAAAACAACGATTTATTTAGCGCAGAAATTTTAATTTAATATTATTCCATGGGAAATACCCCAACATTTAAAGTTTTCAAATGAACCGAGTTTTGCATCTCATGCTGAGTTTTGCATTTAATATATTAAAACAGGGAAAGTAGTTGAAACTTTCGCGCATATTCTGCAATAAGAATGTTTTTCATTTCCCATCTTACTGTATTTCTGTCCTTTCTCTATAAAATGTCGATTCACAAAGCCATGTACACCACAAGTACTCAGAGGCCGCACAAAAGAGTTATTTTCGTCGTACTATATAGTGAAGAAAACTATTTTTGGTACTTTTTCGCTATACAGGCTCAAGATTTCACCAATGTGAGCCAAAAGCAAGTCAAGTCGCAAAGCGAAGCGAATGACAAAACAAATGTTGCCAATGTGAAAAAAAACGCGAACAAATACGCCAAGTGTAACTATGTGAAATTTGAGGTAAGTTTTAGCGACTTTTCACTTTTTCCGACTAATGATTGTTTGGCGACTTTTTGATCTCGATTTTTCCGTCTCTCTCGTATAACGAAAAAGTACCCTGTTTTTATTATTTTTCTGACCGAACTGAAGCCAAAATTGGACACAGAAATACAATTATAGTAATAAGATCACATTAAATTTCATTTACATGAATATGAATGTACGTGCTGACAGACTCTCAAAACGTCGATGACTTATTTGACAAATTTGAGAAGTCTACACTTTGGATACTAAAATTATAAATTGACTGTGAGATAACCTAAGTTGTTATTTTTTTCAGTTATCATATTTATATGCATTGAAGAATACAGGCGGATAATCTGTCATTTTGATGCATTTCGTTCCAAATTTTATATTGACCTATATTTTAGATTCTAAGCCTGTGTACAAAATTTTGTTAATCTAGTTCTTTATATTTGATAATTATTGTGTGTACTTATAATAGGACAACCAAACCGACATACTTTCTCTAAATGCATTTCATTCAAAATTTGATTGAAAGCTTCAATTTTTGCAATGAATTTTCTACTGAATTTGATGAAAATACAAAATTTTGATTTTTAAAATCACAATCCAAATTTGGAAATTTTCCTTTCATTTTCTCTTTATAGATTGATGGATCGATAGATAGGCATTATTTAGAAAAGCGATTTTCTTAGGAATATTTGATTACTTTAAATTTCGTGATTAAATTTTTTAGCCTTTTTCTTTGGTTACAGTGCAGAAAACTGTTTCACACCTTAAAACCCGGATTCATTCCGGTCACTGAACGGTTTGATGGTTATGATACTGGAATTTTATTCTAAGCAGATTATTTATAGTATACAGATACATTTTATATTACAAATACGCGCACACACACAGCCAGAAAATTGCAATCGATTAAAGTGGAAGTAGAAAAATACTAGAATGCGATTGATTAGGTTAACATTGTGAATATCAAAGAATAATTTCCTTTGCTTTTTTTTTAGTTATATCATAAAATGATGGGTAAAAAAAGCAGTAAAAAGAATGTAATATAACATTAGGGCAATAACTTCTTTAGAAATTTATACAGAATAAAAAATCTTTTCAAAAAGACAATTATAAATATAATTGAACGTAAGGATTCTATGGTGCTGATCTTTTCTTTGTCGTTGAATATGAGATATTTGTTACTGAGGGATTAGAGATAGGGATGTCATTTTACCAAGTGGACCGACTACTCTCAACTGGACCTCGTTCTTTAGGGGTCAACTCTTGATAACGCAACTAGGACGAAACAGGTAACATACTTGGCTTTAGAACCATAATGATAACTTTAAATTGCTGAGAATTTGATAAAATATTTCTTTCTTAATTCTAAATTGTTAATTTCTACGGAAAAAAAAACATGGTTTCGATTTAATCTATTAAGAATTTATTATTATTATTATTATTTTACTTGAGTTTTGATTAAATTAACCTTCTAGATCATTCTTTTATTTCCCGAGTCAATATTAGTTTTGCTGCAATAATAGAAATGAAAAATTCAAAATTCTGAAAAGGCAGATTTTATTGAAAGCAAAAACATAAAAAAAAAGCCTGACCTAATTTTTCAAAAGTGATAAACATAAATATGTCATAAAATTTTACAATCACGGATATTTTTCAATTGAATCCAAATCTGAAATCAAGAAAAGAAGAAGGGAGAGGAGGGGGGGGGTAATCTTCTCTGTATTGCCAGTTTGTAGGATAAAAAGGGAGATTCAAAAATATTACTTCTAAAAGGAATCCACCTTTTTCATGCTATCCAAATTTTAGCAATTAGAACAAGGAAAAAAGTCTCTATTTTCACTGCCGAATTTATTTTATCCTATGAATTCTTTTGCATAGCTGTTGCCTGTACTTTTTTTTCATGTATAAAGAAAAACAGCTAATCTCAGAATTGTAATAGAGCTTTTACAATCAATTTAGATGCGAAACAGCTGGTTATTGATGGCGATTGCCTTAACTAAATGTAAAACTAATTATGCCGGCGTCCTGGCATAGAGGTAGCGCGTCTTTCCTGTGTTCTGGGCCTCCCGGGTTCGAGCCCCGGTTCGGCTATGGTTGTTTTCCATCTATTCTGTCTGTGCGATGTGTGAATGGGCCCCCTTGTAAAAAGGGGTTGTACGGGCGAATGTGACGCATGAAGTAGCTAAGCCGTGCTCTTGGCGGCAGTAGGACAAATGTGTACTGCCATTTACGTACGGATCATTAAAAACCAATAAATCATGCGTAGCTCTTTGAAAAAAAGGGGGTAAGGAGTAATTAGTCTAGGTTTGCTAAAAACATGTTATCTGTTGGCAAGAGTATTTGACGGGAATATGTATTGGCATTTTAACTGAGTTTTGATATGTAAACATAAGAAAAAGAACTTTTGTCTCTATGTGTATATGCTTGTTCTGTACGCACCAAATTGTCTGCCTGACAAATTTGGTAAATATACACTGAAGTGACAAAAGTCATGGGATGACTGTTAATATCGTGTCGATCCTCCTTTTGCCCGGCGAAGTGCAACAACTCGACGTGTCATGGAGTCCACAAGTCGTTGGAAGTCCTCTGCAGGAATATTGAGCCATGCTGTCTGTATAGACGTCCATAATTGTGAAAGTGTGGATGGTGCAGGAGTTTGGGCACGAACGGACCTTTCGATGATGTCCCATAAATTCTCGATGGGATTCATATCGGGCGATCTAGGTGGCCAGATCATGCGCTGGAATTGTCCGGAATGTTCTTCAAACCAATCGCGAACAGTTCTAGCCCGGTGACATGGCACATTGTCATCCATAAAAATCCCATCGTTGTGTGGGTACGTGAAGACCATGAATGGCTGCAAGTGATCTGCAAGCAGCTGAACATAATCATTTCCAGTGAATGATCGGTTCAGTTGCACCAGAGGACCAGTCCATGCCATGTAAAAACAGCCTACACCATTATGCAGCCACCACCAGCTTGAACAGTGCCTTACTGACAGTTTGGGTCCATGGCTTCGTGGGGTCTGAGCCACTCTCGAACTCTACCATCAGCTCGTAACAACTGAAATCGTGACTCATCTGACCACGCCACGGTTTTCCACTGGTCTAGGGACCAGTCGATATGCTCACGAGCCCGGGAGAGTCGCTGCAGGCGATGTCGTGCTGTCAGTAAAGTCGAGTCGGTCTTCTGCTGTCATAGCCCAAGGAAGACAAATTTCGCCGCACAGTCCTATCGGACACGTCCCTCGTACGTCCCACATTGATTCCTGCAGTTATTTGACGAAGTGTTGCGTGTCTATTAACATTGACCATTCTACACAGACGTCGGCGGTCTCGGTCGTTAAGTGCAGGTGGTCGCCCACTGCGCTGTCCATGATGGGATGTGATGCCTGAAATTTCATACTCTCGGCACACTCTTGATACTGTGGATCTCGGAATGTCGAATTCACTAACGATATCCGCAATGGAATGACCCATGCGTCTAGCTCCAACTAACATTCCACGTTCAAAGTCTGTTAATTCTCGTCAAACCTGTTCACAAAAAAATTCACGAAAAACCTGTTCACATGAATAACTTGAACACAAATGAAAGCTCTGGAAAAGGAACTGCGCATTTATACTTTTTCGCTGCGATACTACTGCCATCTGTATATTTGCATATTGCTGTCCCATGACTTTTGTCACTTCAGTGTATATTTTGGAGGGTAGAAAAGTGATATTTTGAATTTTTAATTAGAATTTTGATGAATAAAAAAATAAAATAAATGTTGACTTTATTTTCGTGATAACTTTCTAAAAATTTACAGCAAAAAATAGTTTTTACAGCATCTTAAAATTCAAAAAATACATATACATTTGCAACTTACTGAACTAAACAAACGAATCAAGAAGAAATAAAAACAAAAAGTAATGAAACCAAAACTCTTTTTTTAATCCAAATCGTTGTATTTATGAAAAGTAATGCATTTACTTAAATCGAGATTATTGTTTCAAAATGGATGCAGTATTTAAATTAAAAGAAATATCATTCGCCATTGATTTTTATCATGCATTTTTGAATAAACCCATTGAAAAGCAATTCGTGCTTCATGAAAAACTAAACTAAATTAACCAAGTCATTAAGTATTCGAAATTGTGTTAAAAATCATTTTAACTCTTGCCAAATCTAATACTTTCAGATAACGTTTAAAATGTTGCAGCCTCTTCTAAAACTGATCCTTTTCAGTAACAGCTACATTGTAAACGAGACCACTGATTGGCAGTTTTATGACTCGCACGCATGTGAGTGTGCGCAAAAGTCATGCAACCATTTAAGCCGTCAGGGAGCGTCTCTTGTTTTAGTAGCGCCAATCAGGGTGTAGAGCAGTTGTATGAGTTTTTGAGTACACTCCCATGAGTACGAGGCCTTAGTTGGCGTTATTAAAACGAGAGACGCTCCCTGTCGGCTTAAATCGATGTTTTCGTAAACAGTGGGCTTGTTCTATGGTAAGTACCACAGGAAACAACAAATGTTAAATTATTCAAAACAAAGACAAAGAGTGCAAAACAGAAACAAAATTATTGAAAATGATCCTACCGGTATTTTCCAGCAGAAAGGGAATTTTTTGCTTGAAATGAATGATGTAAAACGATGAGAAGCGTTCCACAGGTGAGAAAAAAAATGACAGAATATTCCTGGGAGGGGGAAGTAAAATTCCGAACGGGGCGGAAACATGCGTGAATCAGAAATAACATCGGATATGACATCGCTTGATGCTATTTGGAGTTAGCAGTTTGAAACACACAAAAAAGCCTCAAGTATTTGATTCACTTAAAATATTAGAAACTGAAGTGAAGACGTCATAAAAATCTTGCTATTAAATTTAGAATTATAAAAGGCTTTAAAAAATATTGAAAGTCCTGAATGCAAGATTTCCGTTTGTTTTGCATAGCTTTCTTTGATATTATGCTATTTAAAATTGATTATCCGAATTGCAAACAAAAAATAAATATCATTTTTTTCATATTGACAATGCGAGATAAAAATAGAAAGGCGAATAGATTGCAGAAAATGCTACAGAATTAGATGGAAAGTTCGGAAACCATTCAGTGTAAGTCAATTTATCTGTTCATCATTTCCGAACATCAAATTCTACTTCATTGTTAAAATTTTTAATTGACAAAATATCCGATTAACTATCTTTATATTATCATTAAAGATGACTCTATAAATTTGAATATCTTCTAATTACTAATTTTTAGAAGATACTTTTATCTCACTTTTATTATTAATTGGTTTACACTGAAAGGGCATGCCATCAAAGTGGCACAATGAAAAACTGGCTACATACGTAAGCAGGCTCTGTTTCATCTGGTATTGTAGAAATGCTGTGGTGTCGGATTAAGTACAATCCGGTGATGGAGTGCACTTACTACGAGAAGGGTTGATCCCATACATAGAATTGTAATTTCCGTTTCAGCTGAAGCTGTTCTGACAAAATATTTCAATTTTCTTTAGGTAATAAGGCAGAGAGGGGTCTACTCATTTGAGATGATATCGAATGATTACTGAATGCTCCTTTTTAAAAGATTTCAATCAGAAATCAAAACTATAAATTTATCTTACTATAAATAAGACGATAGATAATTAAAACAATTCTAGACAGCAGTTATTATAAAGTTTAGTTCAGTTATATTGATTTCCCGTTATAAAGCAATACTAGGGCTATTTTGGAACGGGCCTCTTCATTTTGAACCAAGGTCAAGTGAAGAGGACGACATCTGAACTGGCACCCCCCTCTCCCCACCACACCACACTAGGGGGAGGACATTTGGCCTGACAGATTTAACGTGCAAGAGACCTCCTTACACGACGGTTGTCTCGAACCTGAAACCCTCCGGTTCGGAAGCCGAGACCTTGCCACCAGGCCACCACGGCCCTAGTTATTATACAGAAAGCTGGACAGATGTTGTTATAAAATTATCTTATCTTAAAAAATTCATGATATCTATTTAATTGCAAGTGGATATTTCCTAGAAATTATATCACGTCATTCTTTGAAAAGTATCACGATCATTTTAAAAACTTTTTTACTGCTGTTTATTGAATTTCGATGCAATTTCAATAGCATTTAGTCCATTCTAATGAATGAATTTAATTTTACTAATCTCACTTGCTTGTTCGGCAAGATCAACTTTGTTAGTGTTTAACAAATAGAATGTTTCATCGTATGTCGCTTCATATTGTTTATGTGTATTCACCCATTTAAGAAGAAAAATTAGTGAACGATAAATGACGCACTTCATATTGAATTGACTTGGATGGTTGGTTGGTGTTTTATTGGCACAAGAGTCAAAGTAGGCCATACTGTATGCCAACGTATGGTTAATTAGAAAAAAAATCTAATATAACGTAAAATAACTTAAGAACAAAAGATACCTTAAAAAGTCTACGTTCAAACTAAAACGAAATGGTGGGAAATTGAAAAAATATATAATTATTTATATTTTAAATGGAATGGTAAAAACCAATTGCCTTAATAAATTTAAAAATATTTTTGTGAGGATTTTCTCCCAACAGCGTTGGCATGTCCAATGACGAAGAATTAAAAAAATTTAAACGATGATAATTAAAATCGGGTCATTCAATAAAAATATAACGAATCGTTAAAATTACTTGGCATCTTGAACAGAGAGGAACTCGATCATCAAATAGGAGATATTTGTGAATAATACGAGTATGACCAATGCGGAGTTTAGTCAATTTCACATCAAGATTTTGCATTCGAATTGACCAGCAACACAAATTGTATAGAAGCCTTGATGTGTTAACATCCACCAAATAACGACACAAAGTTTACTTAATGAAAGTATAACTACTGGAGGCAATTTTAGATTACTGATTTTTAATTCATTTATAATCAATGTCATTCTAAACAGGATGTCAATAAACAGAAAGTTGTGACAAATGAATCATTACTGCAT
Source organism: Argiope trifasciata (assembly GCA_026543055.1). Taxonomy (NCBI): domain Eukaryota; kingdom Metazoa; phylum Arthropoda; class Arachnida; order Araneae; family Araneidae; genus Argiope; species Argiope trifasciata. The sequence goes on from JAPMOQ010006915.1 coordinate 41,208, forward strand.
TCGTAGCTAACTATTTCCGTGCTTTTACTATGTTCTGAAACCTTTTTTAATGCCGAACTCCCCGAGCCATATTATCAAAGCTTTATGTCGTAGCTACTGGTGTAGAAAATCTATTGCACTATTCACTTTTGAATGAAGGATATAGCGGATGTATTATTTCAATTTTGTAAGTAACTTTAACATTTATATTCATACCATTTGTTGTATTTTGTGTAACTTAAAATGAAAATACTTTCATGTCTGTAAAATCTCCTTTTGTATAAATACTATATCATACAAAATCATTTAATCATCAGAAATATTTTTTAACAGATAAAATAAGAACATCAGTTGAATTAGACATTTTTTGAAACATCCAGTCTTCTTCATATTATGAACTCAAATTCTTTTAATTGTTTTTCATATAATTTATTTACTAACTACTTTAAAAATGTCTTTTTAATGTGCTCTGGCTACAGTTTTTCGAATATCTTTTTATTATTAAACAATAAAAATATATTATTTCAGTTATATAATTATTGAGAATTTGGGATTTTTAACAGCAAAGATATTATTTCAAATATGCATTTAACTTGAAAAGGAATTATGAGGGATATGGAAACAAAGGTTACTATCTCTATTTCAAATATATTATAAACTGTCTTTTAAAATCAATAAAAAATGAGCTAACAAAAGTATTTAAAAAGAATAAAGATAGAGTAGTCTCATCTTTCACTAGCAATGGCGTATTTATAAATTTCCTTATTTCTAAATCATCTGCATCTATTCAATTATTTATTAAATTTAGAAAAGAAAAGAAAAGTTGTTCCGAAATAAAGCTGTCATTTTGAAAAGGTAAAGTTTTGAGTTTATGATGGAATAAAAATTTCTTTTAATATAATTTCTAATTAACTTTTATACTTGTAAAGTATTATTTTTCTTATTTTAAATATTAAGTGAATAATGTTTGGTAAAATTTTGCTTAGAGTTTTAAAAGAAGAGATAAGAAACATAGCCACAATTGCTTTTATTTCTTAATGCCGGTTTTACACTCGATCATTTTGTTATAAGACGACAAGTAGGTAGCGCATACATTGAAAGCTTGAAAAATGCTGTTCAGTCGATGGCAAGTAATTGTACCCACGGGACAACAATATGCCGCTGTATTGCAGTATTTTTCTTTCTGCGCATGCGTTTGTAGCATTTGGCGGTTTTCTTTGCCGTGAAAAAATTGATTACTTATTGTAGATTAATTCAAATATTTTTTGTTCCTTCTGATTCGAGGTTGTGTTTTAAAAAAATTTCATTTACCTTTTCTTGCATATTTTTCCAAATTTAGATATGCTGAAATTATTTTAATTTTACCATGTTTCTTTGTGTAAATATTCATCATTTTAATACGATACGTAGTGAAAAAAAAAAAATTATAGCCAAGCATGGAACGCCTAAATCTGCCTCATCTAATTGGGGCTACATAAATGATTCCCTTTCTGCGCATGCGCTGCCTACAGGCCGTCTTATAACTGACCAAGTGTAAAACCAGTATTGCATTTAAGGTTAAAGAAATATCTTTCGATTATCATTAGTCAATAATCAGTTAATTCTATATTTTAAGGCAACAAACTAGTAAACAACAGAAATGGAAAGGAAAAAAAATATCATGGTAACTAAATATACATCAATTAAACAAGCCAGCTGGTGATGGCATTGTTACAAAAAGCTATACTTTTAATAAAATTATATGCAGATTAAATTAAAAAGCTCAAAAGTCTCAATAATAGCGAACGAGTGATGCACTTATACCTTTAGGTGTTTGATTTAAAGAAGAAAAAATTAAATTATTTTACTTATGTCTGCCCAAGACAATGATATTACACCACCTTTCTTAGTTTAATCAATACCACTAATAAACTTGATAGTGAATAAATAAAGTTTACTTGAACTGCACGTCACGCAAATGCATGCTTTTATTCAAAATGAAAATATTTTGCCGTTTTTTATTATTTTATTTATAACTAGCCGCCTTTGGCGCCCAGCTGGTTCGCCATGAGTAATGCGTTTTAAAATTTTCAATTAAATCACATATTCATTAGCCTTGAAGTAATTCCGGGTATTTATTGGCCTGAAATTAATATTTTCTTTAAGATGATGGACGGAAAGTTCTAAAAGAACCCGTTTTCTTAATAATATTCTTTAATTTTATAAATCAGTCAGTTTTAATTATCGGTTATGCTTCCAAAATATTAAAAATGTATTTTTCAGTGATGTTGCCAAAATATTAAATATGTTTTTTGAAAAAAAGCGAAAAAGCGAAAAAAAATTATTAAATTAATGATACAGATATTGCAAACGATTATAGAAATATGCCATTAGGTCGGGAGTTCAATGCATATCCTGTCTAAATTCAATCAGGTTTACCGTAAATAAAGAAGATTTATTGAATTAATCATTTAGATATTGCAAACGATAATAGAATCCTTTGCCTTGCATTTATTTTTTTAGAAAGTATCACTTTTTATATTTATGTTATTTTATCCAGTCGCGTGCTGAAAGTATCATTTCTTTAGACTTGATTTACGATGATAGTTTTTTTATTATTATTTGAACTTCCGCCATAGTTTTCTTTTCTTTTATCCGGTCACGTGATCAAAAAAAACATAGTTAAAATATTTCTTTAAAAATTCGTTAAAAATAGAGGCTTAAGTTATACATTAAAACACTGATACCATTAGAAAGCTAATTTTTTAATCTTTAAATTGATGTAAAAATCATGTTTTTGCGATAATATTTTCGGAAGTTATAGCGGAAAAACGTCGAAATTTCGCTTAAATTTTAATTAATTCAAATTCTAATTAAAAATTCGAAAAAAGGGCTCCGAGGTGCACATTCCCGACCTCCAAGGTATACATATACCAAATTTGGTAGCTGTAGGTCCAACGGTCTGGCCTGTAGAGCGCCAACACACACACACACACACGCAAACACACACACACACACATTGAGCTTTATTATAAGTATAGATAACAATTTTTACACAATAATTTATGAAAGTTTAATACTTTTCCTGTCATTTTCCCTTTCAAAATTTTTGATATTTTTTGCAGTTTTTTTTTTTTTTTTTTTTGTCTTATACCTTCTCGAGATTTACGTGACCGATATTATTGTTGACTGAATTAAAAATAAGGAAAAAATTACAAGCATTTTTGAAATAAAATCTTTGTATACATTTAGAGGAAAATATGAGATGTTTCCACAAACTTTTATTCAATAACAAGAAAGAAAAAGTTTGTTTCGACACAGATTTTGTTGATTTCTTAGCTGAATATTTACAAAGATAATCTTTTATAATAAGTTGTTAATAATATTCATAAAGTTAAAGAAGAAAAAACTTTACTTACAAAACTAAATCACTTGATCATTATCTTTTTTTTCACCTCAACACATTTTGGACTAAAAATATACAACTACATCGACAAAAATTATTTCTTTCACTATTCCACAATTTATTCAAAAATTTTCTTGGAGTTACGATTAAAAGAAAATAAGTTTTTGGATATAAGATGGAAAAACCAAAACTAATAATTTGAGAGACATAAAAAAATACTGATTGAAATGAAGAAGATGCGTGAGATTTCTAATTATTTTTTGAGAATGCTATAATAGTTGAAACGATTGTATAAGAATTCGGTTCGAATTTGTCAAGAAATTATTTTTGAGTTCCATAGATTAGAAGTACAGGATGCGACCAAAGAAATATATACACACCATGAACTGTCATAGAAAAATTATGTTCCTTTTTACAAGGTTCAATTGCTAGAAATGGAAAGCTTAAAGCTCAATTTGAAATTTCAATGCACTTTCTGATGCAAATGTGAATGCTGTTCAAAAAGGCGTCTTCAGCATCGATACATTGCTGAATACATCACTGATTCCGTTCATCGTATGCGATTTCTGCGGTTACTCTTACTCAACAATGTATTGATGCTGAATGCCGCCATTTTGAACAGCATTCACATATGCTTCAGAAAGTGCATTGAAATTTCAAAGTGAGCTTTAAGCTTCCAATTTCTAACAATTGAACCTTGTAAAAAGGAACATGATATTTTTATGACGGTTCAATTTGTTATACATTTTTTGACGCACCTTGCATATTGTCTGTTTGGAATTGGATGATCATGAGTTTGAAATTTATTTGTACTTGGTTCACCTTAAATGTAATCCTGTGTATTCAAATGTCCCCCTGTTAGTCTTTTCAAGCGTTTGAAGAATAGGTTGCTACTTAGGGTTTTTCAACATTTGATCATGATTCGAAATTATAGGGTTTGTCCCAAAATGAAAGTGCAATTTCACAAAGGGAAGTTAACATACTTTTATTGAAAGCTTTCATATTTGTATTTCTTCGCATACAACGATATGTAAAGACGCAACCAATTGCACAACAGTCAATAGTTAAATTGTAAATAAATCAAAATAATAATTAACATACAAGATTAAAAAAACCCTCAAGTATGCTTAAATATATCGGTTGTTCCTTATAAGAATAAAAATAAAAAAATGCTCCAAAGGGAATTTAAAATCTGGTTTTTAAGTTAAATAAATTCATAAGTTGAGTGTTTAAATTGTCGTAACTTTTCTGTTTACCCAAGAGCTTGAAAAGTTTTAGGGGCTACTAAGGTATGGTACTTTAAACTTCAGGTTCATTTGGTTTTTATGTAATCCTTACTTGAAAGTGTAGATTTAGCTATTTCAAGTCTTTTAGAGAGAATTTTCTGCTTTTTCAAGCAGGTGTTGTGATTCTTGTGAAATCCAGGGGCCCGATTATACAAATAAGGACTTGAACTAATGATAAAATTTGACTTCAATCAATGATAAAAATTTAGCTAAAAATTTTATGCAGGGATTGAAGTATGTTTACATAAAAAGAGACATTTTCGTTTCGTAAGATTTTCTATAATTTTGGAGACTAAATAGCTATTACAAATTTGCTCAGAGCAGAAGTAGATAAATTAATTTGCTTTGAAGTCAGTAATTTAAAAAAAGGAGCATTAAATTTTGAAAAAAAATCTTACGGTTTTAGTTTTTTTGAATATAAAATTGAAATGAGGCATTGTAAGATTTCAAATCAGTCTCCACAAGTGTCTTTTTTTATTTGAATTTTCTTGCAATTTTGAAAAAGAACCTGAAAAGCTTTTAATTATTTTTACATAACTAGTTCCTTTTCTTTCAAAAAATGACTGCAAACTGCATCTCTTGTTGATATATTGAGGCATATATGTATCTCAGATCGAAGTTGGGAAATTGTAAAATTTTTAATTAAATGCTTTCAATTCGATTTTTTTCTGGATACCAGAAAATTAAAAAAATCTAATAATTTTGCATTTTAACAAGTATTATCGAAACACACCACCTTTCATATCGAACACATCTCAGGACTTAAAGGACACTCATTACAGATAATAAGGATGCTAACTGTACGTAATGTATGGCATATTGAACATTATAACTTTGCATATTGAGTTTTGTTATACAAAAATATTTAAAGGAAAAATTTGGTTAATAATAAAATGCTTTGATTAAGTACTTGTATTTTGTAATAGCAGAATTATATTTAATGCCACTTGCAATTATTATTGACAATATCTTTGGATACATAAGTATTGTTTAATCGACGAATCATCTACAAAATAGAATTGATTATACTTTACGTAGCCCACATCTAAGTATTTGTAATTTCCTCAAATAATAATTAATTGTACTTGACGAAATTCAGTAGTTTTGCAATTCGTCGGATTATCAAAGTAAGTTTTTGAGAAAAATGCTACCTTTAAATTAAGACTAAACGTTCAAAGAACTCTTTTATAAGCCACGCAGTAAAAGGAGCTTTTCTGCTGAACTCGGCGATCTGTCTTCCTACGACACAGTCGGAACGATCGGTTACGATTAATTCAATAAAGTAGCTTTAGTCCGCATTCCTGAGAGTAATAACTTTTCATTTAGCTGTAATAAACTTCTGCCTGTAACTTCAAATCATATACGGTGACCACGAAATTTGGAATAAATTTATTCTGGTTTGTCGAGACGAATCTCTGGTACGTCATTAATTGTATTTAAATAACAATGTGAAGAATCTGGTTTATAAATATAGAATATATTAACAAGTTACCCCTATTTAGCATGAATGTTAGGTACTTAAATATATTCTGTAGTGAAAATCTATGTTATATAAAAAATAAAAATTAATTCAATGTGAAAGTGGGAATATTCAATTTGCTCCCATATTTATTGAATATAAAGAGTTTTATGTTTAATTTCGTAGTGTAATGAAAGTAGTAGAATACTCATTCTTGGACTACTCTTTGCTAACTGATTAATATTATAATATAGGCCAACAGTTTCAGAGTAAAGATACTCTAAAATCCTAACATTCAGCTAATTTGGTCTCTGAACTAGCCCATTGATAGATATGCAATTTGAAAGAATTATGAAGTTATCTTTCTTTTCCCGCCTTTCCTATTTGCGTATTTCGGAATTTCCCATGAATGTCTCAATATCCTTTCACGTTTTTCAATACTTCCATTCAGATATTGGAGACACTGAAATATCCGATCTATATTCTGAAACAGAAGCTGTTGATGTGTTTACAATATTAAATAAAAAATGCATAATTTTGCAAAAAATCAACTTTTTAATGCATTTACTTACCTGACAAGATACTTTTCGAATTTACCCCCACATTCTTTAAAAAAAACTGAAGATTGATATGAATATACAAATATTGCTTGTGTGCCTTTTAAAATTATTCGACACAGTCTTCTAATTGCTATAATTGCCAAATTGTGCCTTTGGTCGATTGAAAAAAAAATCTAATTTTAAACGTATATTCACTATGATTTATTTACTCTGGATAAAAGCAGAAGAGTAATTTAAATCAATATATCTGGAAATTTATGAAAAGTTCTTCCATCATGGAAGTCATCATATAGACTTACAGCTCAGAAAAAAAAACTACTATATAAAATATTTAAAAAAAATTAACCTTTGATTTTTAAAATAAACTAAATGGTAACCAAATAATTCAAAAATATATAAATAGTCACTCTATTTCTTATGATCTCCTCATAGATTAAAGAGATAGTTACGCTTTTCTTAACTCATAGAAATCGCCACTTAAAGCCTAAGAAGCTTAATTTTTTTTGTTCATCACGTAACTTTCTGCGTCAGAGCAAATACGAATATTCTTTCTGTTTTATTTTTCCGTATGATTTTTTTGTTCGAGGAATAATATCTTTTTCCTTTAAGTCTTCAATATTTGATAGGTTAGTTTCATGAATGCTAAAACCAAAGAGCTTATAAAGAAAAACTGTTTTTGTATTTGAAGTCAACACATCAAATATGGCCAAAATCAAATAAAAAATTCAAAAGAAATAAAATTATTTTTCTGTTTTCGATTAGGATAATATTAATGTGATAAAATCGAATTCTTGATACCCGCATTTTCAAGTTTTGTTTCTGAAAATTGAAAACAATATTTCTTCTTATTTTCCATAATATTTGCTTTCATCAATAATTATGTTTGCATTAATTTTTCTTTGTTTTATTAAAACATCAATATCTGAAAAAAAGGTCAGCAATACCGTCCAAAAAATACCGTAAGTCATCGAATATTGTTTATGGGCTCCAGAATTAGAGCTGCATTGCCCCATTTGCATCCAAAACCACATTTCCACATCAGACTGAAATGAATTGATATATAACTTTTAATCTAAGTTAAAAAAAAGTAGAATTTTTTTTTTCCTACTTGAGAAAGTTTTTGATGCAGAAAGAAGGATAGAAAGGAATCGGTATCTTTTGTGAAATACAAAAAGTATTTTAAATTAGTGAAAGAAAAGAATCTACACTATAATGCCAAAAAGAAAACATAAATATTTGTCCACAGCCTAGCGTGCTTACAAAAATTATATTTTAGTCACACAGCTTTTTTAAGGACTAAATTGGCAACAAATGTAAGTAGAATTTTCTGTCTAAATTTTTCTTTAATGTTACTTATTGTGTAATGCGAGTGCTATTAAAGTTGATTAAATGATAAAGCCTCGAAGATATTCTACATTATTTTCAGGAAAGTTTTGTTAAAGAAGTGATAATAACCTTCAAGTAATTCTGAATGATCTGTGGTAATTTTTACCGTTTTATGTTTCTAACATATTAAGAATATTTCATTTTGAATGAATTCGATTACAATTGCATTATTATGCTTTAGCATAAAATAATATTAAGAGCGATAAATTATAACCAATTAGATTATATTTTTATAGAAAATATGTATAGAGAAAAATGCTTCTTCTTTGGAATTTTCATTAGATTTGAATTTACAAAACTGACTTGGAGATAAAAATCTTTTGATGAATGTATTATTATTATTAAAAATTGCTGCGATATTCCAAGGAAGATATTCTTTGTAGAATATTTTGTTATTACTGTTCTGAAATTTCTGACATATTCTCATATTATGAATAAATTGTTCCGAAAACGAATATATTTAGAAAATGTGATTTTGAATTATTGCTGTACAGTTGCCAAAATAAAAATTAGTTTATGAATAATCTGGACTTTAAAAAGAAGACTTTTACAATGTATCAAAATTCTGTTTTGGAATAAATCTTTTAAAGCAGATTAATCATGAATTTTTGAGTTCGCCTACGTTCAGACGATAATTTTTTAAAGAAGAATTTTACAATGTATCAGTATTCTCTTTTGGAATAAATCTTTTAAAGCAGATTAATTATGAATTTTTGAGTTCGCCTACGTTCAGACAATAATTTTTTTCCCTCTCTTTTTTTCCCATGAAGCTTTCTGGTTGCTTCTGTGGTTCGCAAGCCGATGTTGCCGATAGACAAGTCGCAGATCTCACCTGAGGAAGGAAGAGGGATGAGGACACCTACAGAGGAAGTGGAAGTTCCTTCGCCAAAGTATTAGTGCGAGCTCTGGCAGTTCTTCCCAGGAATATGCTCCGGAAAGAAGACACCGCCGTGGTATGTATATTCTGTTTTCCTCAGCATCAGCACATTTCGATACGACCATGCTTACTAGTCATTAGTTATTTCTTTATAGAACAACACGTAACTGCTTTCTGAACTGTCAGAGCATTTTTACAGAATGACAAAATGTTTCTTATCTGTCAGATGTATTTTTGCCGGATTATGTTGAAAGATTTTTAATTTCCTTGTAAAAATCTTTATATTATTTTAATTAAGATATTAGTGAATTTAGGTCATAATTAGATTATGATATTAGATTTAGAATCAATGGGATATCTGATTAATTATAATTTTTAAAATTAATTAGTTCAAACAAAGTTATCGCAAAGATTAAAATCTCAGCAAATCAACATAAGATATATACTGTGGAAGATCATTACAGTTTTCATTATCAATATAATGCCTCTCCTTTTTTGATAGTGTTTAAGAATTTGATGCAGATTAGAACTTCCATAATTTAGGAAATTTTTCTAAATCAGAACAGTTTTTGTTGATTTAAAATTAAATTGATCAAACTTAAGTTTTTTAAAAGGAACTTGACTAAAAGATGTAATAGAAAAAAGTCGCTACAAATATGTTATTCGATTGTAAAAATAATAAGAATATTATTAAATAGTTAATGATTTTTAAAAAAATATTTTACGGATTTTTTATTCTTTTTTTTATATTTGAGATTTGGCGATGTAATATTTCTGTAATGTCTTTTTTTTTATCTTTAAAGAAGATTTCTATTTCTGTTATGACCAGATAAACTATAACGACAAAAATTCATTAAAATTCGATTGTTTTATATAAGAATTAACAAATATATTCGTATGTTATAGACATATATGTCAATTCAGCTTAGTGAATATAAATTCTTTATAACTCTTCAGACATACAAAGGAATCGAACATTAAATATTTCAAATTCTTCCTTTTTAAATTTAAGCATAGTAACTGTAAAAAAAAAACGTTGCAGCATATGTAATCGTTTACTATGTAATCTTTATTTAATCTTTAAATAATTACGCCTTTTCATCAGATATAGAATAAAATTCTCTTTAACCATATTAAATTTCTTTTAGTAAAATATATTATTGGAAACATGATTATAAAGTTTTTTCCTATCTTAACAATTTTCGAAGCTTCTGTCTGGTTTGACTTAAACGAGTTCATTTCAAAGAATGGAATTTTAGTATCTGCGTCAATGATTGTTTACAAGCTGGTCAAAGGAAAAAACTACCGGTTTATATTGTCAGAATTGCGGAAGCATTTCGTTGAAAGCGGAAATACAACTGTACTTTTGTGAATAGTACTTTAAAGAATGAATTCAAAACAGAGTTCTAGCATTTTTTCCGCGCTAGTTTTTAATTTTGGTCACGCCCAATAGTTTGAGTAGTTAGAGAAACTTAACTTTGAACTATTTTAAAAGAAATGTGCGGAGCTTATGTTTTACGTTCTTAATTAATTTATTTAGTAACTGTATTTTAAATTCAAACAGAAATATATCTGAGTCTGCATAATATTGAACCCATTGGTGATAAAACAGCATTAATGTTAAATTAAAAATTAAAAATTACTATAAAAATTATGTTAATAGGACATTATATTACTTTACTCAAACATTTGGTTTATTTCAAATGAGCTGCCTAATTTTAAATAAAATAATGCAAATTTTCGACTGTATGAACTAAAATGCATTCTTAATGAATAGATTAAAATATCAATGAATTCTAATGCAATCTCAGTAATGTAAAAGAAAAGTATTGTATTAATTAAATTTAAGAATTATATATAACTTAGGGTAATTATTTTTTGATTAAATCTGGTCTAGAAATTTTAACTTGTTTTACCAACATTGATTTCAAAATTTTGGAAATTAGTCATACATCATATTTGAATATAAGAATATCTGAAACATAACATATAAAAGCCATTGTGGAGTGACTTTACATTACACAGGTATTAAATTGCTTTACACTTTGTAGTGGTAATATATCCTTTTTATTATTCTATTGAAAATACTAGTAAGTTCTATGTTAAATACTAGTTAGTTAGAATATCTCCCTGCATTCGACGAGTGTTTCATAATCTTGAATTTTTTGAATGAAAGATATATCTTCGAAAAAGAATTCCAAAAGTATTTTAAAGAGATTTAAATCTTATTTTAAGAAATTTTCTACTGGAAAGGCTATTTTCTCCAATTTTACTGTCATTCAAAAAATAATGCAAGAATTAAAATAAAAAATATAGCTATATTTAAAAAAATTTATTATTGAATTATAATATATCGTGTAATGGAATTGAGTTAGGTTACTCGTTACTTAGCAAATTATACTCGATTTGCCATCGTTTTCAAATTTGAATTTGAAATTTTTAATACATTCCGATTTTAGTTGTAGTTAAATATTGATTGCCTAACTGCTACCAATTAATTTTCTTTCAAGACTTCGAATACGAATCTAAAACATACAACAAATATCAAATGCTTATTTTTGAATTTCATGACTTACACAATTATAAATTTGCAAATGTTTTTACCCAAAAATATAAAATAGAGCGTTTATGATGGTAGTTATAATATCTGTTGATATCTTGGAAAGAAATAAAACTTAATTCAAAAAATGAAAAACTTTCCCTTCAAAATTAGTTATTCCAGATAAGTTAAACTAACTGATAACAAATGATCAATATGCGAAAGATTATAAAGTAAAACTGATACATTTTTAGTACTGAATTATTAACTTTTAAACGAAACCAACTTAAACTCTGTAATATCTTAACTCCAGAAAGAAAATAACACAATTTGTTTACGAATGCAAAGGAAATGAGAAAAATGCTTTAACTCAATTACTGTTGTCATAGGCACGCATATAAATTAGGCTCTTAGCAATATGTGACTGTCCAATGACAGCGTCACCCAGCCCCTTACATAAAACATTTACTTGGATATATTAACAGGGTTTCACAGAGACATTGATCTCTTTGCGCTCCGATATATCCTGGATATGAGCTTTATCATGGAACATTTAGTTGCAAATGTTTGATCGATAGACAAGTTTATTCGAGGAAATATAGAGACGATGTCAATTTACATGCCAAGTACTAAAAAATTTATAATTGGGTAACATGTAACAACATACTTAAAAATCAATGTGTAGAAGTAATTTATTTGTATGTTTTATGACTAACGACGAGTCTATAATAATTAAATGATTTTTAGAATATCGTCTGAGCCGTAAGTATTTCTTTTCTAGATCAATAAAGATATCTTAATTACTTAGATCGATAATAATACCTTATTTTTACATCAATAAGAATACTTTACTTTTTTAATCAGTAAGAACAACTTTTTAACCAACTTGCTATTCTTATTGCTAATTATAAGTTGTTTTTATATTATTTTAAATATAAAATTTCTTATATGCACGGAGTATAGAGTAAAGGAGTTTCTTCGACATTTTTTATTTTTATATAAACCTTAATAAACTTAATTTTATACCCGATGCCGTTTCATATTCTTTTTTATTTTAACATTTTGTATGTTTTTGCATAATTGTATCCACGAACTGTTATATTAAATATTGATGATTTTATTTATATTTTAATTTAAAGATGTGAAACTTTAATATAGGTTCAGGATGGAAAATTTTAAGTTAAAAATCATGTTGATTTTTTTAAATCATTTCATATAGTTAAATTAGGTGACTGTAGTATCATGATAGATATTATTAAGGATGATAAAATATTTTACAGCGTTATAATTTTGTAATAAATTACACTATTTATAATCGCTGGAGAATTTATCTTAAGCTTCTTATAACACTAAAGGTGAAATAAATTTTGCAAAAAATATTAAATTCTAGTTTCAAATGATACAAAATACAACTTCAAATTAAGGTATTGAGAATTTACGCTTAAAGATTTTAATTCAGCTGATTCGTATTTAAAAAAATTTAATTGCTTGATATTATAGGCATGATTTTCACCATATGACTGAAATGTAAATAAGAAACTCATTTTAAAAGAACAAATAATACGTTTTTAGGGAAAACTTGATATGTAGCTGCAGTTAACAAATAATAAAAGAAAGAGAAAATATTTTTATTAAAGAAATGAATCCCCTAAAAAGTTATAAATTAAAAGGTTTCGGATTCTTCTAATTTCATCACAGCATTTAACAGATGACTTTTTGTGACAGATATGATCTTAAAATTGATGGTTGAGTTGGCACACTTTTTAACTCTTGGATTAAGGGCAAATTCCAAAAGAAGTGCCAAATATTTGAAATTAATATTATCGGGGAAGCAGTGTCTTATTAAAAGAACAACTTTTTTTTCGAATATAAATTATCCCATTCCATCTAAATGTGTACTGCTACTCTGAAGTGGTATAACAAATGTTCTTTTGTCGGTTAATTCATAATTAATTGCAAAAAATTTGAGCTCCTGAGGGAAAAATAAGAAGAATTAAAGACCAATAATCATTATAAAATTCATAGCTTTCTGTTTTCAAGCTTTGTAATTTTTAAGAATGTTATTGTAAAGAAATGATTAATTAAATGTTTCAGTTGAAAAACTAAGTTTTTCACTGAAACGATTTAAAAAGGAAAGCGATCATTTCCGCCATTTTAATCTTTTGAGATTTACAACAATTTCAGGTAGTTGATGCGTTTTACCAAATATATTTTGAATTTAAAATTGATATCACTGATAGTTTCCTGGAAATTACGAATCTTTAAGAAATTACTAGTTTCAGCGTTATATTTTCCTTTTAGATTCAATATTATCATCATGCGAGAACATGATATTGTTTTCGCTTGAGGTTTTGGGGCATTTGTAGGCAATAAAATGGCTATTTATCCTGCCCCCCCCCCTTTTTTTTAGAGTCGGCTTTCACAGTATAGTTTTTTTCATTATTTATCGTCTGCTAATGTAATTTTATTTTGGAGTCGGTTTTCACTGTTTAACTTTTCAATTATCTATCGTCTGCTGTTGTAGTATTTCCCTTGGAAATCAAAGTGCTATTTGCCTAACTAGCGCAACGTTTTTAAAAAACCAAACAAGTTGAAATATTGTTTGTTTAATCGATAAAGATTGATGGCTCAGGGATAATTTCAATTAATTAAAGTGGAGTAATAAAAAAATAATGCAAAAGGTTGTCACATTTGGCAATTATCGCCAACTAAAGTTAAAAGTTGATTTCCAAATTATACATATTCTGAATTCTTACGAACTGTCTTAATTAATTTGAGTCATTAACCAGTTTAAACCGGGTTAAAACAACTACGAGACTATCAGATTACACATGCTTCCACACTTAAAAAAACGATGGCTTTTTTTTCGTCTCAAGCTCCAAACTTTGTTTACCAGCTGGAAAAATTGAAAATGAATTTTTTTTTTTTTAAGTATTTAAATATATAAAGAGAGGGAGGAATAGAGACCGATAGAGAAATCTCATTATTCTTTCAAACCGGTGTAACTGGTTAATGACTTAAATTAATTAAGACAAATAATAACTTAAAAAATAATAATGTTCTCACATGATAGCTTAAATTTTGCAATATTAGATTTCATTAATTTTTTTTTTGTATTACTTAAAAAAAAAACTGAGACATTGACTTCACCATTCAACAAAAATTATCATTTATAATATGAATTTAAGCTTCCAATTTCATAACCATTTAATAGCGAAACGATGTAACAAATTTGCGAGATGTACTTACATTAAAATTAATATACAAAAGGCACAAAAATGTTTAAAAATTAAAAAGAAAATGTTATTAACATGTAAATATTGTCATTCTAAATTTAAAAAGTTTTATCATTGTACCGAAATCTGAGTTTTTCGATCTTTAAAACCAAAGTATATTACAAGTTTTATGAAAAACTGAATGAACAGAATTAATATGAAAATATTTAAGAATTTCAATATGGACCTTTTCAATGGATTTTAATTTAAATAATAAAAATTAACAAACTATATACAAAATTTCATATGTCTAGCTCAAAGGATTTTTGTGTTTATGTTTACAGAAGATAGACAAATACAATTTCGAAAATTATTTACTACCGCACAAATTTTTTTTTATATGATAATCTTTCGTATACGAGAACATGAAAAACTATTTCCTATTTAATGAAATATTATTTTTATATTTTTAAATCGTGAGAGCAAACGTTTAAAGGTGTAAACGATTTAATTATCAGTGCGTATTTATTTTACGTGTGATAAGAGATTTCTGAGAGGTAAAATCTTCCATTTTTAGTAGGGAGGGTGGAAAGGAAACTGTTAGGGGGATACCTGTTTAAACATCGTGATTGAAGATTCACCTCACGAGAAGAAACAAATTCGATATCTTCCATTAAAAACCGGTTTCGAAACCTTGTCAAAAAAAAAATCAACAAATGCTTAAGCACAAGCCTTTTAGAAGGGGAGATGTGGGGGGTGAACTAAGAAGCGTCGGATTCCAACCACACAGAAATTGCTTCAGATCAATAATTTTTGTTTTTTAAAAAAGTAGATAAAATTGCATGAAACACTTTCTATTATTTGACGAAAAGTTCATAGCCAAGGTGACGAAGAGTCCTTGCTCTGAGCAATTAGGTAGTATTTAAAAACAGAGAACCTGAAGGGTCATTTATGTGCTGTAAGTAATCATATGATTTCTTTTTTTCAACTTCTCTAGCTTTTATCTACGAGCTTTTTCTTTGACCAGAAGATTTTCGATGGCTGCTTCTAGTGTTAGATTCAAAACACCCTGATAAGTCTAAAAACGAAATTTAAAAATACTGCGTTTTGATATTTTGAATCAATTGTTAGCTAATTGCAAATCATTGATATTTTGAATGAATTTTTAGTTGAATTGCAAGCTAAAATTTCTTTAAGCGTTTTACGGAAATGCAATTGGTATATCAAAAATATATTTCATCCCAAAGATCTAGTTAGTTAAAATATGTTTTTTTTTTTTCTTTTTCAAAAATGTTACGCAAATGTCGGATCAATTTAATTACTAAAATATTTCAGAAATCTCATCTTGCATTTAAAAATGTAATATTAATTCAAGACGAATTAATCGAACGAATGATCGATGTTTGGTATGATAGTTTGTTCTTTATTGTTATTAGTACTGAGCAGCTTTAACTGAACATTCTTTTATGTGTTTTTCAAATACTATAAAAAAGAACTGACATTAAAATTTTGTTTTAAAAAATTCTAGTATGTCAATTATAGGAAGGAAAATTAAAAATTTGGATGTATTTCCTTTTGGTTGATTTTGATGCTAATTTTATTATATCACTTTCATGGAATATTATAATTATTTTGCAATTTTTCTATTTATCTTATAGAACTTAAACTCTAGAGAGTAACGTACTATCGAATAAGAGTTCGAATATATGTTATAGAATATGAAGGAATAAAAGAAAAATAGAGGTTTAAACGAAAGCCTTGACACAATCTAATTGCATTTAAGGTACATGCTTATACTTCGAGAACTGTTTTCGAAACGCATGCTAAATATTTTAAAAATCTCTAATTGAAAATGTGCTTATTTATTAATTGGATAATTTTGTTCAAGTATTAAAAAATGCAAGATTTTTTAATCGTATTCATTGAGCGAAATTCAACAAGTTCTATTTAAATTTCTTTATTTCATTTCAATGTCGAAATGTATTTTGCCAAATGTTCTATTTGTTGATTAATTTAATTTTCATATTTGATGGATTATATTTTCAGAATTATCAAAATATTTTTAATGGATTTTTAGTTGACCATCAATAGCTATAATGGATTAAAAATATTTTTAATTAATTAGAATATAATTAATGCTGTGCTATAATTTTTGATTGTAGCAAACGAATGAAGATTAAAATGAAAAAAAAAAAACATTTTTATACTGTTTAATTCTTCAGTTGCAGCTGAAAAATGTGTGGAAAAAATCGTTTTCTGTTTGGAATAAATATTTATTATTTGTCTTGGTAAATATAACTACGGAATTTGCTTAAAAAATTAATGAAATTATTGACATTTTCATTAATTCTGCAAATTTTTTTTGTCTATTTAATATTATTTTTAATCACATTAAATTATTTGTATTAACAAAGTAAGAATTATTTAAATTGTATGGGTTTTAAAAATTCATACTGTACAATGTTAGTTTTATGCAAACTGTTAAGTAATTCTTATAAATTACTAAATTTGTACATATAGCAGCATACAGGAAACGGAAATTATTCAAAACAAGATCGTACTATTAAAAGATCACAATAGGATCTTGATAAAAAAAAATTCTCGTATGCTCATTATAATTTTAGTGTTAAATATATCTTAATGAATAAAATGCTTTTATTGAAAAAAAAGTTTTTAAAAATTAAACGGTGACTTAAACGAACATCATCTGACTTTTCCTCATAGTACTATTGGACAATAACTTTACTCCTCATCCAACAAATTGTTACAAAATGAGATTTCAATTATTATAAAGTTGACTTCCAAACACTAAATAGTTATCTGAATTTAGTAAGAACCATTTTCCGACACTCTATTTCACAACCCCTCAACAGCAAAAGAGAAATATGGCTTATATTAAATCTACACGCATTTAAATAGTTAGTACAAGTTTCTTTAGTTATTTTTTGAAATTTCCGAAGAAAAGTTTTAAATAGATTAACGTTTATTATCCTTGGAAACAGCGTAAAATTATTAGTCTATCTTTCATTATTTTACATTTTTCTCTCCGAACTCGCTGTATGGTAGAGAACCACAAAACCTAATCAATAAACTTTACCCATCTTGAACTAGAAAACCCCAAATCTATTTTGAGAGTTTTTCGTGTATTTCCAGTTGTCGTCAGACGCTGAAACACAAGCAAAGGCTCTTTCTTGGGGCAGACATGCTAACAAATTGTCTATAACCCTTCACCGCTTTCCATTAAGTGTTTTATAACTGAAAAGGCTTATCACCGGAACTTGGGTTTTATTCCCCAGCGGGAAGCTCTGGTTGTGATGCTCAGATGAAAGTAACAATTTATGTTTAAAAAAATTGAAAAATAATTAATTGAAAGTGAAACATTTTTTCTTTGAAAATAGGAACTGTTTTAAGTGCATTTCTAAGTAATGAAAACCAGGAAGTCTGGTCGGTAAAAAGTTAATTGTATGTTTTCAGAAATGAAATTACGATTATTCACTGTATATACATTTGAAATTGTGAGATCGTTAAGTGGTTCAGTAAAAAGTCCGAATTACTGACAGACAATTTATGTACAAAATTTTGAAATAATCTTAAGACACACACACACAGAGACAGAGAGAGAGAGACAAGAAAAAATATTTTTGTCATATAGAGAAAATATCTTTGTAGAGCATTCCTGAAAAATTTTATTTTAAAATAAAAATTTATAGTTTAAGCATACAGCTAAAATTATTCAAGCCTGGAGCAAAAGAAGTTAAAATGTTATTATTTTAAAATGTTTTTTTCTGTAGTAAAAAAAAAACAATCACGTCAATCAATATATCGACAGCGTAAGGTGCATTTTGCTCAGATAATCAATCATATAAAAAGTGAGTAAATCTTGATTACTGACGATACATTGAGATACATACTTGTTTTCTGTTACGGTAACGGTATTTTAAAACAGAAAAATCCCTTTAGTATGGTTTTCTTTGTCTTTCGATTTTATTACTTTTAGCAGTTTTACCGTTAATATATCCTATACACCGTTATGTGCTTATGATCTACGACCTGAGTTTTATAATATAGAGAAAGTTGCGAGCGGATAATTGTTTTTTAAAAAGAAAAAAAGTTTACTGAAATATAACATTGAATTTATTTGTATGTAAAATTTGAATGCATTTCCCGTTTTTGTGACGAATAACGATTTTCACATAAAACATTAAAAAGCGAATTTTAAGTATTTTCTAAACATACCAGAATGATTAATTCTGCCATATTTTTTGTCTAGTAACACGTCTTAAGTAAAATATTTTTTCGAAACGGTTTGTATATAAACTGTTATTAATCAATCTAATTTTTAAATAATGTCCCTCTAATTATGGGATTATACGTATTTATCGCTTATTTTTTTCATAATTTTTAACAATATCAAAGCTACTGAGAAAACTGAAACAATGAAATAGCTCCAAAAATGTTTAAGTATGAGGACATTTCACAATTCGCATACATGGACGCCGTTCATGAAAAAAATACTTGAAGAGTTGCAACTAATTGCATTTTTTAGTTCTTTAAAAATATCAGTTGGTTTCATTTTATGATATTAATTTATTTTTTATAATTTTCAGCTTTAGAAATTGTTTGAAACAGTAAGGAGAATTAAGGAGAATTATAAAATTTCTTTTTAAGAGTCAGTGAAAGATAAATCTTCGTTCTTATATCTTTCTATTGATTTCTGTTTTATTTGTGCTCTTTCTCTATAAGTAGTGAAGAAAAAATGAAAGAGCAGAATCTTTGAAAATGTAAAATTAATTTCTGTCTCTAATTTAAAAATATTCTTTTTTTAACAGCATTTTAAATTAAAAGAAAATATTGTTTCTTTTCTTGCAATGAAAATAAAAGTGAAATTTCAATAAACTTATATAGCGGCATTAAAATCGAACTCATAATCTTTAATACCCTACTATAGAATTTTAATTCAAGGTCATAACTAGAAAATCTTTCAGATCTTAAAAATAAAGGGGAGGATTCATCTGGCAATTAAAGGAAAAGCACATCAAATCTTTTCATAAAGGTCATCCAAATTAAGATTTATTGGTGTTTGGGGGTCATTTCGATGATTTGCTTTGACTTGGATTCGTGCCTTGGGGCATTTTCAATGACGTGAGACCAGGCAACACCGTTTTATTGAAATGAAAGACTTCCTTTTTAGTCAGCCTTGTGTCAAATAAGCTAACTTATGCATTTCCTTGTTTATTTATTTATATGAATAAGGCAAAATTGTGAAAAAATGTATCTTCTTTGTGCATTTCATTTTTTTGAGAGAGTTATTTCAAAAGAGAGCCAGAATTAATTTGATTCTCAAAAGAAATTATTTGATACTAGATAGCAGGATAATCAGGGAAAACAGCCTTTTGAAGTATTGTAGCTCTTAAAATTGCATTTATGAAATGAAAAAAGAATCTTACTAAATGACAATTAAGAGGTAATTAAAAAATGGTCAACTTCTAAAATTAATTTACAAAAAGCAGAGACGGTTTTTGTGTAGAATACTGTCCTACACTTGTAAAAGAAATTGTTTGTGTTTGTGTGTGTCGGAGGACTAGCCATTAGATGTGGAGCCACACAGACATATCTTAGAAAATGAAAATGTGCATCTCCAAATGATTTTTTGAAATGTTCATTGAAATTTTAATTAATTCAAGCAAAAATTTTCCCTTTTTCTGTCAATTTTTGAAAATATAGCAAGTATTTGATTTCACATTATTTTAAAAAACTATCCTTTAAATGATGCTAATATAAATACTACAGAACTTTTTAATTAATTTTGACATTATTTAAAATATTATTTCTTATATATTTTTCAAATTAGATTTCCTTTTTCAATGAAATTTTAATTTTTTTTCATTCTTTAACCCTTTTTTATCAAGACTTTCTTCCATTGCCGAAAATTACAGGAGAAAAATTCTAGTAATTATCCAAATAGTTTATATAAAAAATCAGAAAGTGAAATGACATTATCATAAAAAGCAAAATGCTGTTTGAAATAGATTACCTAAACGCTTCTTTAATGACACTGTGGATTTCACTTAGCAAACTCGGGCGCCGTTGAAAGTATCATGAACATCAAGTTGCTAAATTCAAATGATTAATAAAAATGAAGTATCTAAATCACATAATCTTTCAAGAGAATAACTATTTTTTAAAGTTAATTTTAGATCTTCTTCAACATTCCTGAGTTATTTATGAAGTCAAAACCTATACCGAAATCAAAAACACGCGTTCTTGGCCTTGGGAAATATGTAAATTTTCTACTAATTTATTTAATATTATAAAATTTTATTACTAAGACAAAATAATAATGACTAAATGTATAATGGCTAAAATATACTCTATCAAAAAGACTGGGAGGAAAATGATTCAAAAATTCAAATATTTTATTATTATGCTTCTAATATAATCAAATTAACCCGAACTCAATTAATTACCATAAACATATTCTTTCAAGCAAGAATGAATAACCATTCTGTCACAGTGTGGTTTTTTTCACATCTAGATTTTATTTTACATTATTCAAAAGCTTAATTAAGCATATACAGTTAACTCGAGATAAGTCTTTGACCGCAGCAGGTTTGAAGCTTACCTTTATCTACCCTGGACTGTTTACTAATTATAATGCTCTTAAATATCTCCACTGGAAGCCCCCTTGAGAATCGCGTGACTTCATTTTTTTCGGACCGGTGCTTTCATTTAATTTCCGACGTGTGCCGTCTGGGTTGCCTGAGAAAACAAGATAAAATGTACGATAATAAAAGTTAATATATGGAGTGCTTTATTAGTCAAATGCATGGACGGCAAACCCCCCAAGAGGGCGGTTGTTCTCACTGCGAAAGCCATTCTTGCACTGGCAGCTGACATAAGGTGTTGCTACTGAAAGGGTTGGACAACATATACTATTGACCACATAGAGGACGGCTGGCGTTTTGTTTCATTCTGGTATGTTTGGACCTTTCGTATAGAAGGTTTTGAGGTAACAATGGCCATTTTTAAGTTATATAAAGAAATTTATACGTAGTTAAAAAAGTTTGTTTGATATTTTTTTGTCCGAACATTATTTAGCCTTTTGAAGCTAGAAAACCTTGTTTCTAGCTTTGGATTTAAATACTATTTTAAAGCGTATCTGTGATATAAAATTTTCTTATTTTCAATTTTTATGCAAAAAATAATTTTTTTGCAATCCTGAATGATATTTTCTACAAGAAGACGGTCGTTGAATTTTAATGAGCAAAAGTGTGATATATTTTGCTTGGTATATATTTTCTCTTGGTATTCTAAGGATTCATATTTCCGTTTTGGAATTATTATTCCTTTCTACTTCTAGATACTTTGGGATTTAATATAGTTTTATTAAA
This sequence comes from Argiope trifasciata, assembly GCA_026543055.1. NCBI lineage: Eukaryota > Metazoa > Arthropoda > Arachnida > Araneae > Araneidae > Argiope > Argiope trifasciata. The sequence goes on from JAPMOQ010006915.1 coordinate 63,285, forward strand.
ACTCTGAACCCATTTTTATGAATCAATGGAGTCAAATCATGGGAAGTCAGACTCATGACAAATAAAACTGCGCATGATTCAGCATATTGTCTAATGAATTATACGAAGTTACGATTTTTTTTCCAATTGCAAGATGATTAATAGATTTTAAATTTAAATCGAGACTGCACACTTTACGCATATCACGTGAGCATACATTTATCTCACTTTTGAAGGGCAGCAAAACTTTCAGTTCTAAATGATTAAAAACATTTCGAACATCGTAGGGTGAATGATTCAGACAATTTGCTGTTTTAGGCATTACACATTATGTGATCCCAATTGTGATAAATCGAGATGTTTAATTTCACGTTTCAGTCCATTTTTAATGTAATCAACATTTTGGTTTAATTTTGGTTTCAACAACAGTTTTGGTTATTTATTTGCCAGCCGCCTTTGCCGACCAGGTTTATCTAAAATATTGATCTAATTGATTTCAATTAAATCGCCTAAGCATAATTTGATGTTCATAATTTCTTTAGCAGCATTCTTCTCTCAGATGTATAAATGTAATCGGTATTAATTCTATGTTATTTTAATATCCTTAATTCTGTTCTGTTATTGCGTGCATGAGCCTCATAGAGTCATGTTTCATGACATCATAGTGCTATCAAAAACTTAAATATTCTGGGGATTTAACTTTTAATTGCATATTATTTTTTGTGGAATTGTAACTTTAGTTCGTTTCTTCTTTCGGGCATGCGTTTCTTACCGCGCAGAAAACATTCAAAATTTTTCCTTAGCTTTCAACAAAGGCAAAAATTAAAGCGATTATATATTATAGAAAAACAATGAAATCAGTTTAGTTAACCTCATCAATCAAAAGCAGTACTGAAAATTATTAAAAATATTTCAAACTTATCGGTGATCAGTAAAGAAATTGTGCGGCATTAAAATTGATACCATCATTTAAAATTCAAAATGACGTAAAAATAATTTTTGTGACATTATTATTTCTAGATGTTATTGAGGAAGAAGACCAAAATTTCTTAATTTTTAATTAATTAAATAAAAAAGTCTTACTGAGGTACATTTTCTCATTCTCCAATGTATCCTTCTGCCTAATTTGCAGATGCATTTTATTAGGAGAAAGAGGGAAGTGTATGAAAGCTTCTTGGTACAAAGCTATATAGCATCTTCTGAAAATTGGAAAGCAAAAGTACAAAAGCAGTTATGATATAGTGCATGGCTAAGTTTGGAATGTTGAAGTTTTGTGTATACTTTTACAGCGATATTTAATTTGTTTCCTCTATTATTAAATTTCGGTATTGAAATTTATTAATAGCCAGTATCTTTTAAGGTGCTCTTATTTATGAATTGAGTAGTATGCTTATAGAACTACAATAATATGTTTTTGTAATAAAATTAATCAATACATTTATTTCTACAAATACCTAAAACTCTATATTTGTTAAGTTAAATAGGTCATGGGACATATTTGAACATTTTCGTAATCTATAATTCTCTCGTATTATTCTATCAATTATTGTTTCTAAATTTGCTACATAGGATTTAAGAGCCATAAAGTTATGTACAGAACTAGTTTACGAAAGCATGACACTTAATTTTTTTATGAATATAGCGTTATAAATTGAAATTAAAGAAATAAAATTGTTGAAATGAAGGTAATTTTGGGCGTCTTATAGGCATGCCTGATATTATGATGGTTGCATCATTTTTAACCCGCTAGCTGCCACTATCCCCATTCGGGGATTTTGGATTTTTATGTATATCACTCGGTGCCAAAAATACATTGGATACTCCTGACAGTTTAATTTCATTCCGTATGTAACAATCAATATATTAAATAAAGCAGAAAGTGAGTGCTCTATGTTCCGTTTTTTTCACAACGAGCGAACAAATTCGAAATTCGCCTAAAAGTTGAACGAAACAGAAGTCATATTTGAAATATTATATTTTTGATTTTGGTTTTTATTTTATAATAAAATATTGTGAATAAATATGTAATCTAGAGATCATAGTAACGATCTGTTCTTTGATAGTGATCATCTAACGATCAGGCTTACTCAGTCTTACAAGTATATAACTTACCCAACCAAAAATTGAAAGAAAAAAAAAATAACAGTTAAGTAATTATTACAATCTTGGGCATAAAATGTGACAAAATCTAGTTTGATACAGTTTAATTACCTACATCTGATTGGTAGGGCTCTAAAATTGGTGTAATTATAATTTTAAAAAGGCATATATCAGATTCACTCCAATGCATTGGGAACTATACAACGCTATTTTCGTAAATAAATACATGACATTAATTATTCTTATTTTAAAAATTTCTTTTAAAATATATTCCCATCTAGACTTGAATATAATGGCTAAGATTCAACAGCTATTCCAAATAATAGTGGTGATAGAAAGGTGCAAAGTTGTAAACTTAATTAAGTCATCTTAAATGACAGCTCCATCTATAATACATTTTTTAAGTGAAAATTAAGCATTCATTTTATGCAAAAAAATGAAGCCTTAAATGAGTCCGGAATATTGAGTGTTTTCAGATGACACGCAATATACAGCTGTTTACTTAAGACCATCATTTTTGTGTTGTTATTTCTCAAGTAGGTCATTAAACTCTACTAGAAAAGGACGGAAAGCTTTGTTAATCGGGTGATACAATATCTCCAAACCCATTTCCTGCCGCAAAATACATGGAGTTATGTTCATTTGGGTCAGCTAGTTGGATGCGGATTTCCTTTTATCATTTATACATGATGGAATTCAGAGATGTTTTCGATCGCAAAGAAAAGAGCAATATAAATAAAGACCATCAAGTTCAAGGATTTTTTCAAATAGATGAACAGAAGACCTTAGAAATGAATGTAATAAATATAATTATTCATTTTTTTATTTTATAGTAAATTATTACATCAATGGATACGATTTTTTAAAAATATTTTAGACCGAACTTTCCAGGCCAATTATTGTTTACCGCTTTCTTAAAGATATATAGTGAATTTTTTTCCTCAGGTTCTAATGCTTAAACATATGCAATTTTAGTCCTTTCCATCTGGTATTTTGATCTGGAAGGGATTCCTTTATCACTATAATGATTAAGAAAGAAAATTATTTTAATCTATTACAGACTGGTCAGAAATAGGATATAAGACTTAAAAAAATTAAGTAGTTTTTATTTAAAAACTATCTATAGCGAAGATTTTCGTGACAAGATTTCGGGAAAATTTCTTCAATTTTTAACCAATCATGGTCCCATCTAAGGACCTGGATGATCCTAGAATCCTCTCTCTCTCTCTCTCTCTATATATATATATATGTATGTATGTATAATTTTATTTTAATTAAGCCCTTATCAAAGTCATTGTAAAATATTCTCTTATTTCCTGATCTGATTCCACGTTATCTTCTTAATTAATTAATGAAATGATTTGTAAATTTCTTTAGTCAGTGATTGCCACGGTGAGAGTGATTGATATAAGCTGCCGACCTAAACAAATAATTTTATAAAAATATCCTTGTGTTTCCCCTGCTTTGAAAGTCACATGTTCAGAAATCATTAGGAGAAACTTAATAGCCTATAAACACTGTAAACAAGATTTTCCCTATATAAATAAATTATTTAAGATCCGGGATAAAATGTTTTGGAGCTTTCCCTAATTCATCGGTCTTTAGTTCTGTTTTTGTGTGTGTCGTCGCTTCTGCAGTAAATAGATGGGCCTACTTCTCTGTGATGAAACAAAACGACGTGACAGCATCAAAAGTCTTTTCAATGTCTTCAAACTGCAATCTTCTCAGCGAAGTGTAATACATTACTTCTAAAATCTTAAATGTATTACACACACACACATTTTGGAATAATTTTAAGACACACACACACACACAGAGAGAGAGAGAATATTTCGATATATTGCTATGAAAAACTAAACATATTTTCCTCCATTTACCATTTCACAGCAATTGGTGAAATTACAACTGACCGATACATGCACAAAAGCACTGAGAACTTAAACTTACTTCTCTAAAAAAAAATATTTAATCTTAATGGCGGATTGTTTTATACTGACTATATATTTTCTTTTTATGAATTGAATGTTTTCCTTTCTTTTTTTTTTTTTTTAAATCAGTTAAATCCTTTATAATTCTTCTTATGTTACAAATGGATTTTTTGAATTAGAAAGCCTCAAAATTTTTTAAAAAAGCATTGTTTCACATTAATTCATTAGATATATATTACTAATAATCCTTACAAAGCATACATACAGTTTAAATAGTACAGATGATTTCTAATTTTTTTAAGAAGCAAAATTTTAAAATGCTGACATATTTTTTTAAAAATTGAAAAAGTTTCGTTCATTTATGTTTTTGAGAAAACTAAAATAAACAATCAATATGTTCAAATTATAAAGAATTTCAGAAAAGCTAATCCATTTTCTAAAAATTAATAAATGTTCCATTATTCAAGTTTAATTCAGTTTTTTTTTCAAAAAATAAATATCATTGCCCTTCAGATTTTCCATTATTTCAGTGTTATTTCTAAATTTTAATATGATAAGCATTTAAGCTGGAATCTGAAATGATATGATTTCCAAAAATTTACTGAATAGATCTGTTAAACCTAGTGTTATTTCTGAAGAAGCGTGTGCTCTTTAGAGAAGGAATTTTGCAGATTTTAGTTAGAGTACAAATTAAAATTCATTAAAAATTTTAACACTTGGTCTCGATAACTTCGGAATACATTAATCGCATTGAAATCCTTTTTGCGCAAATTTAGAATTAAAAAAAATGACACCCCGTGATACTATTGCTATTATCGTAAAATTTTCTCTAATTTAATAACATAAAAAACATATTAAAGTTTATTTCAAAAAATATTTGCATTGCTTTAATTATTGAATTGACGCACTATGCGGCGATTTTAAGTAACTTTCTACACGTACATTACTGTTAATTTACAATTTGGAATAAATTAAAGAAATAAGGAAAAAAAAAAAAACTCATCAAACCTAAAATTTACCATGTTTCGATACTTCGGACTAAAAGTTCGAATCCTTTTTCATTTTTTTTTCTTTATCATGAGATAAAACTCATTTTCAACAAAGTGATAAAAACAATAAATAAACGCAGTGAAAGGTTGTTATAAGAAATTCTTTTCTTTTCATTTATTAAACTAAGATATTGCTTTTTTTACATTCTTTAAATATTAAAAATCCTTTTTTCTTATTTTAGAGTATTTAAAATATTGATCACATCAAATTATTCTGTAATGCTTCATGGTTAATATTTCAATAAAAGTTATGCAACTTTTGGCACATTTTTAGGCCAGAATTGTTACTTTCAGATTTAGAAAAGAGCATTTTTTTCCATCACAGAATAAAGAAAAAAGAATTCATACTCTTGAAGAGAATGAATGGACCAAAAGAAAACTCTTCCCTAAACATTTACATTGAAAGAACAATATTTCTTCCACTGTATAAATCAGGTCATTGCAGTGGCACGGTTGAATAGAAGGAGCAGGGATGATAAACTTAGAATCCAACTCAAACTGTTTACATACAACTTGCTTAACCCTGCAAAATATTTATTTATACTTTCTAAAACTTTTTTAAAAAAACAGAAATGAGAACTGTATTGACAATTGTGATGCAAGCAAATATAATACGTTGTGAATAATAATATAAAGATGTGACACACTGTTTAAATTTCAAAATAATGGAAAGAGTGGTTTCTTTGTTGGGGAGGGATTCTTTGTTGTTGTAAAACTGCAAATAAAATCCTATCTTATGGCATGTTTAAAGTTATAAGCGAAATCAAGTAAATTACATCTAGACCTAAGCCCTAACCACTACACTGTATTTGATACATTATGCAGGTCATGTATAGCCACATCTCAATCTTTAGTTATAATAAATGTTTGTGTGTGTGTGTGAGTGTAAAATTGCATTTTTTCAGATTAAGAAAGCAAAGCCTTATCTAAATATAAAATTTGATCCAAATCTTTTGAGCCATTCCCTAGATAATCAAAATCAATTTATATATTTACAACAATTGCTAGTTAGTTTAAAGTTATAAGATTCTTAGAAATTTGTATTATGCATTATTTTAATAAATATTCTTAATAACCAATATTCTCCGTAATGTATCTAATAGATTTTCTTAGGATGCGAAAAATACTTAATTATTTTTATTCAAAAATTATCAAATATTTTAAAATAATTAATCATAATTTCAAAATTACTTTAATAATTACAGAAGGTTATGAATCTGGGGCAAGTTAAGCGAAAATACTATTTATACATAGTGTGTATGTGAACTATTTACTCATACTTTCGTGGAATAGAATTTCTTGTGTGTATGTGAACTATTTACATTTTCCACTATAGCTGCAGGACTGGTTTAGTTGCATATGTAATTTTACTTTCTCATATAGTTTTCTAAATATTTGCCAATATTAGCAATATTATTAGACTTTTTAAGCTTACTTTTTAAATCAGATATGGAAAGGGTAAAAGACTGTTTCTCATTGGTGAAAAATGATTCGTTGTTTTCTCTCGATTGTGAGACGGTCAATACATTTTACAGAAATGATGGGTATCTTTTCACATTGCATTTAATTTTTTCTTTGTTTTCACAGTAATTGTTACTGAAACGTCCAAGAAAAGAACATTATTCTTTTATTTGTTTGTTTTTATGGCCCCAGGGTTTAATTGGAGATTTTCAGGTTATGCTAAGATTGCCAAGCTTTATTATAACATTTCGCATCAGCAAAACATTAAAACATTATAGAACAACAAGCAGGAAAAGGGCATAAAGAAGATTTAGAATCATGATGAAGTAATATCTACTTTTTGGTTTAAAAACAATCCGTTAAACAACCATTGGGTATTTAAAACTGCTGCATATTAAATTTGATATCAAGTATCACATATTTTCTCTCTGTCATGGCGCAGAAATTTCGATTTCGGAATGCCATCTGAAGCTGTCTCATCATCCATCTTATCAGGGTTAAGAATTATGAGATCCATTCTGAAACGCTTACTGTTACTTCTAAACGGGAAATTAATAATTCTAAATAAACAAAAAAAAAAAATCTAATAGCACTTGACCACAATTTACCGTTGATGTTAATGTTAAAAATCGTACAGTTTTATTTTCGATTATTTATTTTAACCTTTTGGCTATTGTAACAGTAAGATAAAATGACTGATAAATAGTTGTAAATAAGAATAGAATTTAATAAAGAAGTTAAGCTGATCTTCATTTTGATAGTGTCATTAATAAACAACTACGACAAAAGAAAAAAGTCATCAAATTGGAGCTCTTGTGTGTTTTACGTACAGAAAATGACACAGTAATTACACTTCAAAGGACATGCTTTCTGCCAGAAATTTATTATTATTTATTTTTAGATTTGCGACTGTATATTAATAGAATCTATCCAATGTGCTATAATTGTTTAAAGGAATTACTCATAGTTCCACGAATAATTTTAAAAATGAAAGGAAAGACAGAGACGGTTTGAATCATAAAACAGCACTAGCATCAATCAAAAATTACATCCCAAATGGGCTGTAACTTTTTAATTGTCAGATCATAAACATAAAAGCATTCAGATAACTTGCGTCCCATCCAAAAGTTAAGAATAATTCTAGATTATTTTCTTGTTGCCAGTTACAAAACTTGCATCACAGTTCATCTTATTATGAACTTTGCCAGATATGATAGATAATTTTTTTACCAATTAAACGTAAATGATGTGTTTCATTTTTAAAGATGAGAGTGGCATAATAAAAAAAGATGAGAAAAATCGTAATAAAAATCTAATTTTTTTTGCTGACGTTTCATTTCTGATTCAAGTTTCTGCATAAATAATTGTATCAAAAGAAATATGTCAATGGTTGATCACATTTTGCCTTTTCTTTTAGTTTGCATCGAAAGACTGAAGCGGCATCATCATGTTCACCAACAACACCACAGAAGACAGCAGGGATTTACCACTTTCAGTTGAATTCGAACTATCTCTGGAAGATGAGAATGCAACCAAAGTGGTCGTGGATGATAATTACCTCTTCTACGGCTATCCTGTGGTTGTACCTATGGCTATAATAATGATCTTCATCATTATATTTGCTGTTGGGGGGAATATTATGGTCGTTTTGACCATCATAAGGCACAGAGGCATGAAGACAAGAACTAATATGTTCATCGTGAACTTAGCGGTGGCCGATATCTTGGTGGCGGTTTTGGACATGCCAGTGTCTTTGATAACAATCATTGAAGGTCGATGGGTGTTTGGAGATGCCCTCTGCAAGTTAAATGGCTTCACGATGGCCCTCTTTCTTATTTGTTCCATTCATACCTTGATGTATATATCGGTGCATAAGTACATATCTATCACCAGACCATTCTCCAGGTGAGTTTTTAAACTGAACCTTTTTCTTTTATTTCTTATTAATTAACATGCTTCGAAGCAAATATTTCAAATTTAAAGGATTTGCATTTTTCAGAGCCATTGCCTTTATCGATTTTATTTAGAATTTTTAGTTTATTGTAAACATACCTGCTCTACTTAAACCATCATGTTACATACCTGAAATAATTTTACTATTATTCGATACGTCACTTTATAACAGAGGATATTTTAATCTTTTTCTTTTGGGAAAATCATGTCCATGAAGTAGAATATAAGACTTAGGATCTTGTGAATAAAATTTAAAAAATCTTATCCGTTTTGAGGCTTGTTTTTGTTGTTTGATAATTAATGAGAAACACAAACGATTGCCATTTTTGAATCAATAACAGTAGTCATAAATCTTCTCAAGAATAAATCTGATTTGAAAACAAAATGTATGATAAAATAGATAATGAAACCTGCATTATATAATAATTCGATTAATGAGAATATTAGTTACGTTTAAATTCATTTACCCATGACTTGATGATTATGATTCTATTTTTTGAAGTGCGTAACTGTCAGTCATTTTATCCGTATTAATTTAATATTTTTAGATCTGTTCATCTTATTGCATACTTGAATCTTTCTAATAGAGACCAGTGACATCAAAAAGCCATTAAATATCTAGGTAATCAAACTGCGCACTACATTTCGAGATAATTTAAATTTCTTCATTGATCCTTCTTTGATTCTGGGTAGATAATGAGCATAATCTTTTTCCCTGAGCTGCCAAGAGGAAGAAAATCCCTTTGTGAGACATTTGATAAAATAATGAAAACGATTTGAAGTTCATAGCCATTGTTTTATTGAAATCTATCATTGAAAATTGTGTAAAAAATATTTCAATAATTACCAAAATTCAAGATATATTTGCGTGATATTTAAATAGGGGGTTAGTAAAAGCACAATTATGTAAATTCTAAAGTGACACGAAAATTGGGTTTTGTAAAATGATATTTTCTAGAATTAGCAAAAATAAAGAAACCGCCAAAACAAATCAAAATTGTGGTTAATTAAAATTATTATTGAAGTTTGAAAAAAATCAATCGGTGTTGCACATTGATCTCCTAAGTACAGTTGTAACACATTTGGTGATTCTAGATCAAATTTTCTGTCCTATAGATTGAGTAAGAGCAAATACATATGTTTACATTCGTTAGTAATCGAAAAGTATTTATAACCACTACAATGATCATTTGTCTTTTTGGTGAAATAGAATTCAATTCATGCGTAGCTGATTAAATGATAAAAAAATCTATCTCTATTTATTCTACTATTCTTTATTTCCATTATTACAGTGTTATTACATTTGTTATTAAATTATTACGTTTCAGCGTGAACAGAGAACGGCAGCTTTAATTAAAAAATGCTTTATTATTACAGAGAAAATAAACTAATCTTAAATACTTATTGAATTTCATTAAGAATGGCTATTATCTGATTTAATATAAAGATTTTAGAAACGTTCATATATTTTTAAGTGATTAATTATCTAAACTAGATGATAAAATTTTTTGGCGATTAATTTTATTGTTATTTACTTATTGGTAATCAAAAAAGTATTTTTACCCAATAAGTCTTCCAAATTTTTATATAAGATTTATCATTTATATATGATATATTTTTATGTAAAATTTTAATTTTTTTCAAATATAAATTTGAATTTTTAACGAAAATATAATAATTCTCCTAACTAAATGCATCATGATAGATCTCATTTAGTTAAAAATGTATGCAAAACCTTTTTTTTTTTTTTTTTTTTTTTTTGAAAATTGAGTCTTAAATATATAACAGAAAGCTTTTTTTAGTGAATGCAATTTGTTACAGATTACTTCTTTTCTTCTTACTTCAAGTAAGAAATCTGAGTCAAGAAATCTATTTTAGTCTAACTAACATGAAATGCTATAATTCAACGGGGAGAGTGAGAAGTAATTTTTCAAAAGATCTCTTACGTAGCTAAATTTAAACAAATGGTGTTTTTTTAGAGAATATAATGCAATCTTTTGATACATTACTTTTTACGTTGTAGAAAAATCAACGCACCGGACATAAATTAACTACAAATCTAAAAATATTTTTGGTCTTGAAATATAAGATATATGATAGTCGCATAAAATGGAATAAGCAAATTCAGATTTCATATGTTTTTCTGAGTGGGTGTTTATGCAAAGAGTACCTAAAAATCAAAGGGTTTGCTGCAAAAAGGACATAGCTCCAACTTGGGGGGAATATAGAGTTACATACATTATGTTAGAGTTACACGTGGTAAAAAAAATCCTTGTTCATTTGGTGCCAAAAAGATGTAACTCTAATCTTTGTTCTCTCGTTACTCAAGGGATGAAGCTGTCTGTCTCATTGGAATTTAGAATTTTCAGACTTTTTTTTACGGCTTTTTGAAAATCTGAGTAACTGGAGCAACTTCCTTTTTGAAGCAAACTCTTCAATTTCAAATTTGTCTTATCAATTTTCTTGGTTATTTGCATATATATTTATCATTTGTCACGGTAACTTATGAATGGGACATGATTACCAAATACTTGTAAAACGTCCATCGATTATTCTAATAATTTCAATTTTTTTCTTTTTTTTTTAGACTTTTTAAATTTTGATTTTTTACCGATGATAATCATAAAAAATATCGATGGAGAAAACAATTTTTATATCATTTTAAAATTAAAAAAATATTTATATTGGTGACAGTTTTATTCTTAAGTTCCTTTACCCTTAATTTCAACAATTGTGTTTGAATTTATCCTTTATAGGCTTCACTCATATAAATGTTTTTACTATTTTTAACTTCACAAAATTTTACTATCATCCTTTCTCTAAAAAATGCGATAGTAAAAAATGTATAATATTTTCATCTAGCTTCAAAAGCAATGCGATGTTACAAAAAAGTCATCCTGTATATGGTGCATTTTTGTGTAGCTTCAAAGTATAGTGAAGAAAATAGAGTTCATGATAAATAAGAATGTTTGTTTCTATAGATGGAGATTTATAAGTTTGATGCAAGTATGAAATGCAATATTTTATGCACTAAATCAACTGCCTGTTTTTAAATAATCGAAAAGTTTTTGTTATCTCATAACTGTTGCAAAAATTCCCACTTTTTGAATCACATTTAATAGTGAAGATAATAAAGATTTAAATAAAAATTCAAAGTTACCATGTAACAAATTTTTTTATCAGCATATAAATAATCAGGTTTCATGATTTGAGGTATATTTGCGTTTATTAGGCAATTTTTTCTAGTTACAGCCATCAGTCATACAACCCACATTTTCATAGTTACTAATTTGAGTAAAATATAGAACGGATGATGTACATTTACGAGTTTGTGCTCATTTTATGTTTAAACATAATTAAAAAAATATTTACTTCTGTTTGCCATAAAATACTATTTGTGGTAAAATCATGAAAATCTGTTGTTTCGAAGACTTTCTTGAAAACGAAAACTTTGCTGTTAATACATTTTTATCTCAGAATTTTACTGTACAAAATGCAAATACTTTGAGTTTTATTTTATGTATAAAAGTAAACTTTAGATGCTTTTTTTGTTGAAATATTTAGTACCTGTAAAGAGTAGCGAAAAATCCACTCCATGAAACATACCGAAAACCATTTTAAAATAAAAAAAGATCAATATGTTTAATTTCTTCAATAATATAATTAAAAAAAATTCAAGAATAATTCATTAATTTCTTAAAATTATCAAAATGTGTTACCAAGTTAAAAAGACGATTTTTTTTGTGAAAATATCATATTTAAAAATTTCAATATTCTTAGTGCCTGAAGAATTTTCTTTATAAATCCGTTTGGAATTTCACTTTTGCATTTCTTATTTGGGAAATATGCATCTATTTTTATAACTTCACAGCTCGCGTTCTGATGTTGACATCTTTAAATGCTATTTTCTGAAACTTCGCAAAATCTTCTTTCTCATACACCTCATAAATTAGAATCCAATGTTTTTTTGTTTTTGTTTTTTGCTCAGATTTGATGCAAGAATTTTCCAATAAACTCTGTAGTTTTTAAATAACATATTATACAATCTACTGATTTAAAAAAAATATTTTTTTTTTAATGTTTCATTCTTTCCAAGCGAAAAAGTGAAAATTTCACGTTATTTATCAAATTTTTCTCTGCCAGCTTCCTGGCATAAGGGTAGCCCGTCTTCGCCAGATATGGGCATCTCGGGTTCGAGTCTTGATTCGGGTATGGTTGTGAGGAGTGTGAAAAAGCGAATAAACCACTCCATGAAACTTCTACCATTGAGGTGTGTGAAAAAGCCACCTTGTAGAAAGGGGTTGTGCAAGTGAATATGTGAGTGCCATCTTCATAGTCAGATTTCTGCCTAGGGATGCTTAGGGGTCTTTACCCTTAGAACCTACCTCACCCCCTTTCCGTGGTCACACGGGCACGACATCTTCTTTTCCCGATGTTTAAAGATTGAATAAATACAGCTTTTTTCTTAATTTAGAAACTAGGTAATATATTTTCTAATTAGACTACAAAGTTTAAAACATACTATTTCATAAATATCTACAAAAATTAATTTGGCTTCATCATATTTCTTAGCCAAAAAAAATCCCCTTTCCTTTAATTTTGAAGACATTCTTCGCTCTTAACTGATATATATTTATTAAATCTATTATAAGTTTATTTTATATAAGAACTTAAAAACTAAGCATTTTTTAACATTTTTCAAAAAAAGAAACTTTCTCAATCAAACAGCTTTAAAGTTATATTTACTCTTTAAATAACTCCCCTGATTCACATCTAACTTTCGGAAAGATTCGTAATTACAATTCAAAAAAACATGTGAGAAATAGATTTGAAAAAAAGTTGTAATAAAATATCTTAATTTTTTCAGTTATCAGATAATGGATATCATTAAACATACACATAGATTCAAATGTTTTATTTTGTTGATGTCCTTACAGTATTTAAAAAAAATTATAAAAATTGTATCAACAGTGGACTCTTTTTTAAAAGAAATATGAATTAAAAATGAAATGTGCTTAACGAATGACTCAATAATTTTTATAGGCTTCGCATCTAGGAGAATTCTGTTATGTTTCTGAGAAAAACTTAAAATGTTTTTCTTTCATCAAAATGTATTGTAATTTCAATATTTTTTTAAACAAAGCTATCAATATTTTTTCATTTATATTACTATTTTTATCTGTGATATTGATAAAAAATCATTATATGATTTTTTGAAATGTGCTTAAAGCAAAAACTTATTCCATTCAATAAAAAGTGTAATTCTTCAGTTTATTGCTTTATTATTATTCTCTGTTTCAAAGAACTTCAAGTAATCTCACACATATTGTATTATTTATTCAGAAACTGCCTTTTACCCTTTCAAAGAAAATTCAGTATCATTGCTTATACTTTTAAATAAGAAAAGTATAAACTCAAGATCTATTCAACACATCGTACACTTGGAACACATTGCCCTGCCTTTGTTTGAAAATATGCTAATTCACTTCTGACAGGCATGAAGTCTTTATTCGAGAGTTCGACGAGCTTTGCTATACGTGCGTAAAAAATAGTTTATTTATACAGCCGGACAAGAAAACTTGCGTCAGCAAAGTTTCACCAAGTCTCGTGCAGACGTATCCTCCTTGCATTGTGGGATTTGAGGAAGAAAACAGCTGCTTTTTTCATTACCATTGAGAGTTTCATACTATTTGCATTCATCGCGTCGCATATTTCCCTCTTGATCATAACCATTATATATACTTAGAAGACTTCATGGTTATTGTTCTAAATCAATGGTTTTCCAACTTTTCCTCAGTTATGCACATTCTTTAGATATTTTTTTAAATGATGGCCTCCGTTTTAAAAATAGCTTTATTCGAATATTAATATTTACACTAATGGCTATTCTTGAGGTAAGTTAGCAAATAATCTATTGAGAGTTAAGTATAAAAACTCAAAACTATAAACTCAAGAACTTTTATGACCAAAAAATGGTTAAAAGAAATTTCTCTAAAAAACAGGTATTGCTACTCAAACTATACCTAGTGGAAACACATTGATTTATTCTGCTTTTTATTCACTTTTTCGACTACGAAGATAAATTATTGCTATTGAGAAAATATTCAACTTCTAAATTTTGATGAATCTCTACAAACCCCGAAACCGAAATGAATGATCTATGAAATCCCGGATCCGATAAACAAATTTTTATAACTATGTCGAAACGTCTGAGAGCACGATAACTCAAAAACATTTGATACTTAACTTAATGATGAAATGTGATATGTGGTTTTTTTATCAAATTTCTAGATATTTTTCAAATTTTTAAGGAAATTCATTCATTTGTTGCATATCTATCAATCCATGGGTAAGTAAAGATGATGATTACTAAGCATAAAAAGCTAAGAAGATAAAATTTGACACACAGTTCTAGTACCTAAAACATAGATCCTTACCAAACCTTGAACGAAATTCGTTAAAAGTGTGACCGTTCAATGGTGCTTACATTCATACACATATAAATGCGATAATTTAAAAACTCAGCACTTCAAATAAATGAAATTTGATTTATGATCTTGTTATTAAAATTAAAATTATGTGCGATATTTTTTGTTTCCATTGATCTAGATAAAGACGTTCAAAATGTATATTCGATTTTTTTTTTTTTTTTTTTTTCTTCAAGTCACAAAATTCTCATGTTCAAGATTCTGAAATTAAACATCTGAGCATTCGTAGAGCTTGCGGTTTTCACTTAAGTCCACAATTTTATAAGATTTGGTGCGGTGGAATAAGAACCATGCGATAAAGTTTCGATAAGATCGCTATAGCTATTTCTGAAAGTAAGTCTTTATTACTACTTACTCTGAAGAAAAATATATACATCTTAGAATCCTCTTTTCGGACAACTGACTGGATACAATTGTGAAATTAAAAAGTAAAGACTGCGTTTTAAACCTCATTTATTTAAGTCATTGCATTTTTGATTTACTTCAGTTGAATAGACGTGAACCTACAAATCGGCAGATTATTTACTCAAAGTTGATTATTTACTCAAACTTTGAGAACGGATGTTCTCAAAGTTTGATGCATGTTATGCTAAACCTAATACGAGAGCTAAATATACTCTTGCTGATGAGGCTTGGAATAGCTGAAAAAAATATTTTACTCGTCATATGATAACTGCTCATAAATAAATCAAAATTTTTCAAAAAGGGTTATGAATATTATTTAATTAAGCCAGGCTTTAATCGAATTTCAAACGCTGTGAACTAAAACTATTCTCTATAACGTCGTTATTAAAAGCATGTGATGTACAAACATATTTTACCAGCAATTAGTAGTTCACTTAAATAAAGTATCTTAAAAATCAGAGGAGCTGAAATATCCTTTCTTCTTCCTTCAAATGTTGAACGTTTTTCTTATTCCTCATAATATAACTAGCATTAATTAGAACAATCTTAGAAACCATTTTGCCTTGTAACGAAAATATCTGAGCACTGTAAGCATTCGCAGAGTAAAAACACGTAATCAAAAAGATAAGATCGTCCGACATGCTTACATGCGTATTCTGTCAACGAGCAAACGAAATTAAGACTGCCTTTAGGCCAACAGCATCTCTCACGTAAAAAGTTTTTTTGTAAATTTTAATTCTCTGAAATCACGTAATTTTACATCACTTCACTGAGCATCGGAGAAAACGACGAAATTTAAATATTTCATACAAATGAAATTGCTCACAGCATCACCTAAATGCCATCATAACCGTGAGATCTTGACGTGTGCTTTCGAAACGTTAAAGGCCCCGAACGTGTTGCAATGTTATATTCTACCATTTTTGAATTTTAATTAATTCAGTAACTACTGAATCATTATAAGGAAGGGAACTTAAAAATAATTTCTGTTGCCGTTTACATTATTTCTTAATAAAGCATTAAGTTATTTACTGATTGAGTTATTCCAAAGCGATTTATTTAAATTAAAAATTTCAAAGTTCTGCTCTTTACATTTAGACTCTATTTCCTAAATAGCGTTTCAATGATTTTTTTATAATTATAAATTTGCAGCAAGATAAAATTTTAGTGTGAAACTTCTTTTGATGATACAATTAAATAATACAAGATAATAAAGTTCCTTTCCATTTTAAATGTTTGCAAATTTTCGAAGTTTTCTTCAAAAAAATATAGAAAAGCTTTTATCAGAATTTCCATTTGCTTTTTCAAGTATTTTCCCCTTTTGGCGTGTTTTGTGATTCAAAATGCTGTTTAACGGAGTTTCATGGTATAATGGAGAAACGAAAATAGACAAATTCACCCTTTTCAATATGATTGATTTGACCTAAAATTTAATACAAATAAAATTCAATCTAAAGACTACATCCCAAATTTCATTCATCAGGCTGCTGCTTTTGTGTAAAATTTGTTGGAATAGAAAGACAGAATCATTGAAAAAGATGTTCTGGTACTTGACACAAATCTAAAATATTAACGTAAAGACGACTTATTTCTTTAACTTTTGCCGTTTTTTATTCAATAAATATGGATAAGCAAATAATTTATATAAGGGAATTGTATTCAAAATTTGATTCAAATAGATGTGAATGGGGATTGATTAAACACTTTGCGAGACCGTTCATTATCTGCTGTAGATCCATTAATCCTCATGGAATCGTGTCAGTGATCATTAAGAAATACCAATATCTATCTTTAACCGTGGCCTTTATGATTTCTATGTCTATCTCAAGAGAAAACAGGGAGCTTGATCGGAAGATATTCATTCATTTTTTTCTTATCTGATAATAATTTTTCATCTTACTAATAAGGGATTTCAGAGATCTTGTGGTAAGATCTTGATCGGGCAGTCAAACTGCAAGTTCAAGATGATTTGCAATTAATTCCCCTTTAATTGAACCCGGTGCCCTTTGAATCTGATATGGTGGATAAAATATTCTTTTAATGATGCCTTGAGGACATTATTCATTATGAATTTCATCTCAAAATAGCTTCAATTTTGCTTTAAAGCCGAATAATAATGTAACTAAAATTAATTTTTACTAACAAGGTGCAATAGCTTGAAAAACTTTGGATTAGATAAATGCATTCAATCATGCTTTTATTCAACAATTTGGAATAAATAAATGTTTATAAAAACCAGTTTCATGATATTTAAATGTTACAATTCACATATTCCTTTATTTAGGCTTTAAAATCTTCATCTCACATTCTTTATCACAAATATCTTATGGAAATAAGTTTAAACCAGCCTTAGTAGTGTTTTTAAAACTCTTTCGTCTTCTCTCAAATAAAGATGAATTCGTGTTTTAGATTTTTTTCTCAATCTCTTTAAACCAAATTTTGACACAAAATTACAATGGCAATATATTAGACATCCAATCTAATATATTTGAATTATTGCGTTATTGAGTTTACTCATTTCTGTTGCTATTACTTATGTCACTTTACAACCCTCTGACATATTTTAAGCCAAAATTAGCGTCATTTCCCCAACTAGGACCAAGAGTACGACTTAGTTACTTCATGCTTCACATTCGTTCATACAACCCCTTTTCACAGGTGGACTCATTCACACAATTCATAGATAGAACACAGACGAACAACCATACCCGAGCCGGGACTCGAACCCGGGAGGCCCAGATCACGGGGAAGACAAGCTACCCTTATGCTAGGGCGCCGGCTACATATTTCTGAAATTACAGATCGATAGATATTCAACCCCTCGTAGGATTTGGTTAGAAATTTGATAGTTATTTACAATATAGATGTTATAATCAGTGTATAGAATTTTATCCATCTTGCTCTCTCCATTTGCAGTTATTACTTTTACCAATTTTCGAACAGCCGAACAGATAAACTTTTTTTTGAATAAAGATATCTACATTTTTTTTGTAAAGATCATACACCAAGTTTCATCCCTCTTTCTCAACACATTTTTTAGATATCTTTGCCATAGACGGAGAGACTTTTTCCGAAAATGTGTTTTTCGAACACAAGGTAGTCTAAAACGTAGAGATTCGTCAAATTATGGTTTTTGCCGATTAACACCTTGACTGCCATGGGGGTTATCAGTGATGGGTGAGCACATATAAATTATATTCTTCAAAATTTATCGTAGTAGTCAATGTGTTAAAATACTCTATTTAAATTTAGGGTACAATAAAAGTAAAAAAAGGAAAATATTTCATTATAAAAAACGCTGATTCTAACGAAAGCCTACTGATTTATACAAAATGTGGCTATTGATAAAACGTATAGAGCTAACTTTATTTGTTTGCTTTAAAGAAAATGCAAGCTCATCTCAGTCAGTAGATGCAATGATATTAGAGTCAATGGCACCCAGAAACATGAGTCATACTATTATTAGGCAGATAAACAATATAACATTATTCAATTTTTAAATTGAGTTGCATATCTTTTCTTTAACAAGAAAAGATATGCAAAAAGATAACTACAAACTCTTATATAAAGAAACAAAAACGTCTTAGATACTTTTGGAGAAGAGAATAAAGTTCCGCTAGACGATCATGCAACTCCAAGCGTGCTCTGAGTTCAAAAAGTTTGAAAACCATTGCTTTATTGTAATAAATATGTTGTAATATTTTCGCCTTCTCAATATAATTTCTTCTCAATATCCGTATTTTATTTCCCCATCAGTGTTATTGAGCTCTACCTCAAAATGGAGTCCATTTAATAATCTACGAGTTGTCCCACTATTTGATAAAATTATTTAGAGTCCTTCAAAGTGCCCTCAAATACTTACAAGAGAAAAGTTCTATTGTCTTATTATTATTTCTTTCTAGACTTCTATAAAATCTTATCTTCAAACGTCTGCTGAATTCGTTATTAATCCAAAACAGCTTGAGTAGATTAAAAGACAACAATCTCTTTAAAGTCGTAATAAAAAAAAGCGTAGCTTGTTATGATTTATTTTATTTTATTAATAGTAAGCCACTAAAATGTGATGGCTTCACTGATTTAAATAATCCTCTGAATAAATAACCTTTCTTATGTTATAAAGATCTTAAGTTAAAATGCTTTACAGTTGAAAGATAAGACTCCGATAACAAAAATGAAGAATTTAAATTTGTTTCTGTTTTTCTTTATATATTTGAACTTTATAGTTTGGTGTTTTATTTTTCTTAAGTTGGTTACAGTTGAAATACGAGTGTAAGTAAGATTATTTCAACGCTTCAATTCTTAAACGAAAGTAAATCATATCACAACAGAAACTTAACGTTTACTTTCAATCTTATTATCTGTTACTGAAGTGATTAAACCAAAAATGCGTTTTGGTAACATCCCAATCTAATAGTTTTGACATTAGGAAAAATTTATTATTTTTAACGTAACAATATGATTTATTTCTATAAATATGATAAGGATTTTCTCAAGTTATTGAACATAGGTCAGACGAGATATAGTATAAAACATTTTGAAATATTTCTTCAAATCGTAATTTAAAAGATCTTAAAAACGAATCGGCACAAAAGTTCGAGTTATTTTTTGTATTAATGGGTTTAAACAATGAAAATTCTTCAATGCATGGCTTGGCGCCCTCGTTAATACGCCCTTTTGTCGTGACTTCGATTGATTTTTATTCGTTTTGATATTAAAATTCTACATAGGAGTGTACAAATTTCTTAGGGCCTTGTTTAAAACCAAAGGGAAAAATTTCAAACATACATCTTGCATTTTGTACTTTAAAATTATGCATTTCGGTATTGAAACTGTCAAAAATCTTCTCTGAAAGAAAATTAAAATCAAGCATTGACTCCACAAGCTTATTTAAAAATGCTTTATTGACAGGAGAATGGCAGTGAAATATTTAGGCGCAGCAGTAAACAAGTAAAATTATTTAAAATAAAATCTACCATCGCAGAGTTCAAGTTATCATTTTATCATTGAGAATATTATTACTTTTTATTTTTCTTAATTCATTTACGTCCTTAAGACCTATATCAGTCGCTATCCCTTTTCTCTCCTTATGTATGTATGTGTGTATATATATATATATATATATATATATATATATATATATATATATATATATATATATATATATACTGAGAGAGAGAGAGAGCTAGAATCTTTTATCGGTTTAAACTGGTTAATGATTTAAATTTAGACAAACTAAGATAGTATTCACATACTCAAAAAATATATCATTATATGCAATTGTACTAAGTAAATTAATTGGACAGACTAATTTTTTCCTCTAACAGTTCCATCGAGTTGATGACTATAATGGGTAAAAACTGTTTTTGACTGTTTTTAAGGGATTTAATTATTAAACTCCCTATTAACATTAAATGCTCAACTTTTCTGTTAAGCCGGGATTATTACTACGGCGCGTGACCCCAAATATTTGATACAATGAATGAGTCAAATGATTAACTAGTTACAGAGATATGGGTTTCTATTTTATGGTGTGGTGAATGTTTTATCGGACTGTTTGAGTTGATGCTGGGAAAAGAAGTTGCAGTTATTAACGCTGTCATTGTGGTATTATCTTGTTCCAATATGCTGTTAGAAAGATGAGATTTAAAAAAGGATTGCGTTCAGGGCTAATACAAGAAAATGAATTGTGCCGTGGGCCCTTACAAAAGAATACCTGAGACCTCTTTTGACTCTGGTATGAAAGATGGATAACTGTCTAGTTCTTCCAATGCGAAAATTTGACGCTTGTTACTGGAATCTCATTGGCCGACATCTGGTCATAAAACGTTTAGCAAACAATCTATGTTGGAAATTGTTGTAGATGTATTGTACTGCTATCCTTGCGTTATTTTCGCAATATTGTAAGTCATTCAGGATATAGAGCAGCATTATGGTGATATGGTGCAATATCTTTTGAAAGCAGGTAAGAATACGGTTTATCTTGTTAAAAAAAGTAGTCACTAATTCTTTGTGTGCTTTTGCATATGACCGATGGATGTGATATTTTTTTTGCCCCTGTGAGATATGCATATAATTAGTATGTAAAAATGGGTATTATATCAAAGAAGTATTCGAGTAGAGTTGTTCTTAAAGCTAACATCTCTATGACTATAAGAGATATCATTTCAGTGGTTTTAGTAAATCAAACGTATCAAGATCAAAAATAAAAAAATGAAGACAATGTGGATGGAAACGAAAAAGTAATAAAAGTTCTAGTCAGAAATAACAAAATTAATCCAATAACAACAGCAAAAGAAGCACAGATCTTTAAGGAAATTTATTGTCTAGTAATTTTAATACTGGGGATAAAATTAAACGCCGAAGGATAGTAGAAACTAGTGAAAGTCTAGAAGACCAAAAAAAAGTAATATTTTTCGGATAAAATGACGAAAATAGTGATTATGCAAATGCACCTTCTGATTGCAGCTCTGAAAGAGCAAAATTGATTTCTTTAATGAAGTGCGTAAATTTCGTTAAATAAATAAATGAGATTAAAAAAAAGTTCTGTAAAGATATCATTTTAATTTTCATAATTATTGATTGATCTAAGCCTAACGCAATATATTTAGCAATGAGGATAACATTGTATTATACACCCTCTTAAAAATATTCATTGAAAAAACAGGAAATAGTTATAAATGATATCTCGAGGAGGATTATTGAAGTTAAAAACTGTATTTAACTCGTAAAATGTGTATTTGTTTAAAGGAAGTTGAACTTTTAAATTTTATTAATATTTTAAAATAAAAAAATAGTTATGTAAAAAATGATTGCACAATCTTATAAAAAAGTAAGCATGTACAATTATATTTTATAGCTGAAATAATTAAAAGAATGCTGTAGTATTTTGATCCGAGATTTAGTTGAACGCTTTCCGCCATTTTAGAAATGTAGAATTAGTTTCATCATTTTAGAATTGTGCTTAAGTGATGCACAAATGAAATTTTAATATAATGTAAATTTAGATTAAAATACATTCTTACACGATAGATAAGCATCAATATTTGAAGACCGCAAATCTAAAACTACCTTTTACTTTATAAATAACAAAAAAAGTTTAAGAAAAAAATGGTAAACATCAGAACTGCAGTTTTTTAATGTTATTTATAAATTAGTTTAGTGATGATTCATATTAATTAGAGGTAAGACGCTGCAAGTGATCACATTATTAGTGAATGATATCACACATATTTCTATGCGTCATAGAGTTACAATCCCTTTTCGAAACTATGTTTAAAATATAATTACATAGAATATACATTATCGTATTCAGAATAAGTACATAATCTAGAAAGTAAGATACGCTACAATCGCAAATGTGTACATGTGTACAGATTAGTTCAAACCATCAATAAGACAAATATAGCACTGTTAGTGAAGATAGCTATTGAGATATTTCATAGTGGGTTACGATTTTTATTATTATTTCATAGTGGGGTTATTGTGTGCATCGATTTTTCAGAAAAATCGATGCACACAATATTTAATCATATGGCAACGTACAAAGTTTAGCATGGAAATATTCTTTCACTCTATTATAGCCCAAACCTCTCCCTCACCAATTTGCAAATCCCTTTGCAAGTTCTTTCCCGACCATTTATTCTAAGATAGCAATAAACTGGTACCTCTGGATTATTGGTATCATATTTCGATACTCAGGTGTAAAATATGAGCTATGTTAGGAGAAGTGTTTCAATACGGTTATATTCAAATACAGTATACTGATTTAGTAAACAATAAAGTGTTGTAATACTTTTGTATATTGAGTTCTTGACTAAAATTTCTTTCTCCATACCATAAATATGTATTATACACGTGTATATATATCAATGAATTAAAAGAATTGTTTGGACCACAAATCGATAATAATTATAATAAATGTTCGTTTCGTGGTTTTCCGTTCATAAAATAGTCACTTATTGCTGACAAAATTTAATCATACAGCAAAAGTAATCCTATAAGTACCTTTCGAATGAATACATGACAAAATTAAATTAATTCAAGGTTAAGACGCTATGATTTATTTGAAGAAATCAATTTCTCGGATTCTTTTAATGAAAGATTTTGAAGAGAACATTTTCAATTCAATAAAAAAAAAATTCTATAAGTACATCATTAATTCCTGGTAGAAACACAAATTAAGTTCAATGAAAGTTTCCTTCTATTCTACTTAAGATCAATTTTTTATGCGTGTGATGGCGTGTAATTTTTAATCCCAAGTTTTTCTCCGCATTTTTTAAAGTCGCAGTTTAACTATCATTTTGTCTGATTGAATTGGTATATCAGAATCCATGCCATTACTAACATTATGCTACAGATGGAATTGAATTTCTTCTGTAAATATTCATGATGAAGAACAGATGTGCAAAAAATTTCTTTTTCCTCTTGAACGGAATAAAAAGAATTAGATCTAAGCTAACGTTCGAAAATCGCAAGGGCGTTTAAATGACACAGCTCGGAGCACTTTTTCCACTGCTCCAAATTAGGTCTTGCTTAGTGTTTTTAGTTTTGAGTATACTAGGCGTCGCATGAGTTGTTATGAAGTATTAAGCAATGCGATTTTAATACGAGAATTTTTTAAATTATATTTCTTTCTTGCATCTGCGGGAATTGCACATTTTCAAGTTTTTGAATGACTTTCTTCAAAAAGTTTGGCCTTTAGATATGAATTTGAATTTTATAAAAGAATATAATTAATTTTGACACATTTTTTTGGATAATTAATATATAAAAGGAAATGTTTCAGAGCATGTCTGTGAATTTATGCAACGGATTCAGAATTATGAATATAACCAAAATTGAACATAGTTTTTATTTCAATAAATTGTTATAACATAGAAAGTTACGTTAAAAAGTCTATATCTCTACTTAGAAAAATCGAGTTTAGGCGAAAATATCGAATATTTTTTATTCAACATTTTTTTTTTTTAATTTTAAATAGTATTCTTCATAAAATCGTTTGAAATATATTCGTGTGCGCATTCTTTAAGAAGTTACAATGCTTTTTCTTATATTTTCATTCTTTATTTTTCATACTATATAAATTTTAATACCATATTTAAAATTTTAATTATTTAATTTCCCAATCTCAAATTTTGACAAAATTGAAAAACCTCATAAATTGAACAATAAGATATATTTTTTAAATTCACATTTGTTTTTATAAGTTTTTGGTTTTTGAACTTGTGGAAGTTATCCATTCTTTTAAAAAATTCAATATACACACATTGTACTTCATAATATGATGTGATCGTTATTTCACAATATAATACATAATGTTAAAAGAACGGAATATTTTTTAGTCCAGTTCTAGTATTTTGAGATTGAATAGAAATATAATTTATTTCGGAAATGAGGTGATATCTAAACTATTTGAATCGATGATCTGATTAATTTTTGACCTAGAAATTTTGGCTCTTCATAATTTTTTTAGCTAAATAACACTTGTTTTGATTTTCAAATTTCTTTGGGCTGTAAAGGGTGTTTTTTAAATATATGGGCGTTTACTACCCACATTATGCCACAATTAAACCAACATAAGTATTTTACAATATTTTTCAAAAATATTCATTCCGAACTTATTCACGTACCTTAAAAGAAAATAACATCTTACCTTTTTCTTATCTTCCACTTTCACAGACAAAACAGTAAATTGTGCAAATTCGTCGCAATGGAAATGAACGCGAAGTTCCAGACCATTCATCTGACAGTGTTGAAAAGTATGATCGATGAGATTGTCATTTAAATGTCATTATACACACATGCGCAAATATACAAATAAGAAAAAAATATCATCGATTCTGCCATTTTGAGCCACCGAAAAGCGCTAATGACTTGTTTGATGACTTAATGGAAACTTCGCTATAGGAATTTTGATTTTCATTTTTAGCCCGGAGTTGATAAACTGTGCTAACGACTGCCTTCTTACTGCTAATGATTCGCTTATCAGGCTCGAAAACATTACTATACTCATAAAAAAATGATTAGAATAATTATGAAATGAATCTGTAATTGAAAGAAACGTCCATCGTATTTGTAGTCTTGGGAATATTGATTGTTCAATTAAAGGCAGATTTATGTATAAATAATATTTTATGTATTAATAATCCAAAATTTTTATATCAATAATTAAATTAAATTACTGTTAATTAAATTACTCGTTATGATCCGTAAATTAATATATCCACACTATGAAGGTAAATAACAAAATTTAA
>JAPMOQ010006918.1:0-11519 GCA_026543055.1 Argiope trifasciata
TTATGCGCTTACCAACACATTTTGCGATTCATTTTTATATTATAGATTTTCTAATTTAATGGCTATTTACAGTTAACAAATTACTAACACAGAAGCATGAAACGTCAATGAAAATGTCTATAATTAATGTATTATGTAACTGAGCTATGATTGTATTAAATTATGTTTGATAATTTTAAATCTTCTCGATCATGTGTTTTGAAATTTATAGAATGCTATGTTCAATCAATCTATTTATTTTGCATTTTGCTATTCATGGAGTCTCAATTTTTAATTCTGTAAACTGTATTTTAAAGTATAAAGATTTAAATTTTGTTATTGAATATTTTAATATTTGCTTTAAGTTCTTAACGAATATAAAATTTTAAATATTTTGATTTTTAAAAAAATTTATTTTGATTTATGATTTTTAAATTATTATGATTTATATTGTGATTTTTAAATTTAGTTAAATGTAACATTTAATTTTTTCTTAAAGATGGTTAGCATTAAAATTTAACTTAGAATTTTTATTAATAAATTCAACTGAAAATTTATTACATCCATTTATAAATCTTTTGAATAATAGCAGGAATTAAAAAAATTAGCCAAATGAATAAGATAAAATTGTTGCGTCATTGAGTTTTTGGTAAATATTCGCAAGCGATAAACAAATTTTCTCAAAATATCTGATTGGCTTTGCCGGCAAGCCAATCAGAATTTCAGATAATACTTCTTGATCGCCATGCCTGATCACCGTGGTAATCAAGAGGTTTCAAACAAAAATAAGATTCTTTCATGAATTTAATAAAGATTAGATAAAATTAATAAATAGGTTTTTTCATATAATGTATCTGTAAAGTTTTGTGATATATTGAATGGATGTAATAAATAAATTGTAGGATATTTAGAGTTCGTTTTTAAATCTTTTTAAAGCATAATAAATTTTAATATTTCATAAAATGTTCACATTTCCGTAAATCTTTCTTCTGAAATTTATTAAATATCAAAGTACAAAATGTTTGAGACTCCCATTAATTTATGTTGCAAGATATGTATAAATATTTAACTACAGCAATCTCGGCTTTCTCCATGCATATTATGCTGTAACACTTACTTTAAATTTGAGTAATATTTTGAAAGTTTGATATTATTTAGAGTAACATGTTAATTTAAAATTCAGCTACTTAAATTTAAAAAGGTTTCTATATGCAAACAATTAAAGATTCTTGATTTGAAAGAAAAGGTGAATTCAAAATTCTATCGGTATATGCAACATGCAATTTTGTGATAACATGGAAAATTTTAAACGCGACTAAGTAGTGGCTTTGTTTTCTAATGTCTTTACCAACATATAATTGGTTTTATAGTATGAATTATTTTGTAACCTATAACTGTTTTGAAGCAAAAATCGAGAATATAGAAGATGTTTCATAGAAACTTATCAATATTGTTAAATAAAAATAATGAAATGGAATTCAAACGAAAAACCAATGTGCATTTTTGTTATGTGCTTATCATATTTAATTGTTAAATAAATTTATGAAATTTTTCATTCTATAATAAGCAAAGTATTCACTATTTTATTATATTCATTATATATTGTGTTTTATCAGATTTTCTACTTCAAATTTATGTAATCATTGCTTCATATCTTGTGATCTCTTTAGTATATGATTTGTATTTCAAATGTGGGCTTATTTCTTTGATTCTAATGTTTATCATGTATTACTAGAAATCATGCTTAACTCTTAACTACATGTCTATACTTATAATAAAGCTCAATGTGTGTGTGTGTGTTGGCGCTCCACAGACCAGACCGTTGGACCTACAGCTACCAAATTTGGTACATGTATCCCTTGGAGGTCGGGAATGTGCACCTCGGAGCCCTTTTTTCCAATTTTTAATTAGAATTTGAATTAATTAAAATTTAAGCAAAATTTCGACGATTTTCCGCTATAACTTCCGAAAATATTATCGCACAAACATGATATTTACATCAATTTAAAGATTAAAAAATTAGCTTTCTAATGGTATCTTTGTTTTAATGTATAACTTAAGCTTCTATTTTTAACGAATTTTTAAAGAAATATTTTAACCATGTTTTACAGAAATATATTTCGGACAAAACAATAAAATTTAATCTGCACGAGCACGTCAAGGGGGAAAAAAATTAGGTTTTATCAGCATGTTGCCATCCTATTGACGGAAGTTCAAACTAAAAAAAAAACAACTATCATTGCAAATTAAATCTAAAGAAATGCAACTTTTAGCACGTGACTGGATAAAATAAAAGAAATATATTATGTGACATTTTCTAAAATAAATAATGAACAAGCAAAGGGGAAAAAATAGCTTTTATTAAACTGTTGAAATTATACTGACAGAAGTTCAAATTAAAAAATAAATTAACTATGACTGCAAATTAAATAAAAAAATGTAACATTCACCAGGTGGTTGGATGAAATTAAATAAATATTAAATGTTATGTTTTCTAAAAAAGAAATACAAGACAAAGGTTTCTATGATCGTTTGCAACATCTATATCATTAATTTAGTGAATCAGTGTTACGTGACTTTCGAAGTTTAAGTATATCTGGCAGAGAAATTATAAACAGAGCAAGGCACATAAGTATTTAATTGAAAATCTTAGACCTCATTACTCTTGGCGAACCAGCTGGTCGTCAAAGGCGTCTAGTTTATAAATAAAATTTTATGGCAATTTGCATCTTCGCTTCATAATTTTTTTAGATTAGATGTCATAAACTATGGTTTTAACTTTGAATACAAGCAGTTTTCAGAAAAATTACAGAATGTACAATGTAATATTAGCAATAATGCAAATGTAGTATATTAAACTTATTTTAACAATATTATAAAAAAATTAAATTAAATTTTTTGTACAAGTAGACCTATCACATCTCAACTCCTAAAGGTTTCCTTCGGTTTTCTCGTTCCCTATCTTTAACTGTTTAAAAATTTGTTATTGCTATTAGAATAGGAGTGCTATTAAATTTTATTCTGAATAGAAATATAATTTAATCCGAATATTTCAGAAAAGACTGCTGTCATGGACTTGGATTTATTGAATACCAGAAAATTGATATATTAGATTGAGGGAAAAAATCCATTTTCACGTGAGCTTTAAAATTTTATTTAATGTTTCTGTTTATCAATTTTTATAAAATATGCCAAGTTTTGTTTCATAATTTGTTATTTTGAAGGAGGCCATAATGCCTTTCTTAATAGAAGTCTTTGTCCTAATTGACGAAAAATGATTAGATTTCAAAAATTTTCACTTGAGGCCAATTTCTTATTAAGGAAGTTTTGCAATGGTTTGCTTTTGGTAACAAATCCAGACTATATGGGGAATCCATCAAACTTTCCCAGCTAAGCACCCAGAATTTCTGGTGAGTTATTATAGATGTGTTGGGCCTGGTGTTGTCCTGATGGAACACAACACTTCTCCATTTGGCCAATTTTAGTCATTTCTGGTCAATCGCTAGCATCAAAAAATCCAGTCATTGACAATAGAAATCCGAATTTTGTATTTGACCGGATGAAAGCAACTCGTAATAAATTATCAGAATATCCCTAGTGTTGCTTTACAACTGGACGTTAATACAAGTTTCACCAAATACACAGCAGACAATTCCTGCCGTTAATCCTGGTTTAACCATAGTTTAAACCCTTTCAGTGCTTTGGTCACTATCGTTGTTCTTGTGTTGTATTACGTGAAAAAATTTTTATACCCAGTCACTATCCCTTTTTAAAAAAATGGGTTGATTTCATCCTGTTTGGCCAGGACAAACATAGACAGAAATTCGGCTCGTGCTTTGTGTGTGTTAATTAATGTGACATCAAAACATCAAGCTTTTTTTCTTGAAACCAGATTTGTGCAAATGGTTAAAAATTGTTTTATGATCTAAATGGATGATGCTACGACTGCTAACATACCTGTAAAGTTTGATTATCTCTGCGATTTTATGGCCTTTCCGACGCCAGGCTTACCTGAGTCGAATCTAACAAACCAAAATTGCACCCATTTGGCTGCTACAGTATAGGAACCATAAATGCCATTCACAATTTCAGCTGCCTGGCTTGCATTTCATCCTTTATCAAAGAAAAATTGTTAAGTGTACCGAATTCTTTCTTTGTTGTCTTTTATTTTTAACACCCTGTAATTTTCAACTGAATTGACCTAATGAAAAGAAATCGCTTAGTCCAAAATGTCATCTTTTCAACGAGTATATATTTGAAACTGTTTGGTTTCACTTTATGAGATATCGATTGCTATAGCCATCTACCGAAAAAAATAATGGATTTTTTTAATCATTACATAATATACCTGATCTACATATTCGATCAATTTTTATATATGATCCAGAAATGATATTTTTATGATGGTGCCAGAAAAATTCTCTATACTAAAAAGCAGTTTAATTAATGCTGATCCAAAGTGAAATACTATATTATACATCAATTAACCAAAAAAATCAATATTTTCAATCATCAGACAGTTCGGACGATTAGATTTATTAAACGATGAATAAATGGTAATTTTTCCTAAAAATTTTGTAAATTGCATTTTTATTTATTAATTGAATTGATAAGGAATGGATCATCATGGCAAAATACTCTGTTTAAACAGAACAGGAATATTTCCAATTCCTACTGTTAATTCTCTCTCTCTCTAGTATAATATCGTGCTCAAATTTTCAATCGTTGATAAAATACTTTTTATTTATCCACTCAAGTTCAAATATATTTTTTAACAATGATCTTCAGTGCATGACACTTGATGTTAATACAGGGTTTCTTTTCAAATATTAATTCCAGAAATTTAATTAATTTTTAATACTTTAAATAGTTTTAGTAGTTTGGGTGAAAATGTGCTTTGGGGGTCCCCTTCTTGGCGCATTTTTAAGAAGGCGCCAACTGGCGCGTTTTTTTTCGTGTTGTCTCGCGGAGTTGAATGCTTCGAGAGACACTACGCAAAAATGGCAAAATTGGCTCGTCTATCGCCCATTTGGCGCGAAAGGGGATCCAAACCACAGATAACCGTAGTTTGTAATGAAAATTGAAATTGGCAGGCAATATCTCATTAGGTCAAATGCGAGGATTTCAGTATTTCTCGCATGAAGGTGAAGAACGCGAGTTCAGTACTTGCGGAAATTAATTTTAAGATACTTAATTTGTGTGATTATTATTTAACTAGCCACCTTTGGCGACGAGTCGATTCACCAATCTTAATAATCTTTAAAATGGTCAGTTAAATATTTTATATAACGGCATTGTCAATTAAATACTTTGGTGACTAGTCATTGTCAATTAAATACTTTATGTAACTTGCCTTTTAATAGCTACTTCATCAAAATATTTTTAACGTTCAAATTTTGACTGTCAGATAATTCACTCATGCAATTATAAAGACCTTAAGCCTGTAATGCATTGTATGTCTCTAATTATCTGTCAGTTCTAGCAAAATTTCAACTTTAAATTAAAGTGGAAATAGTTAAACTGCAATTGATATAATTTTTTTTAACCAAAACTAAATTTTTTCTAAAATATAAAAGGGAATCATTATGTGTACTCCTGAATAATTACAATAATTTATGTAATATTTCAAGAATTCTACAAAAATTACTTAGATTCATCATAAAGACGTATCTTGGTCCTAAGACGTACTCTTGGTCCTAGATGGCGCAACCGAAACAAGAGGTGCCTAAACTCGGCCTTGTCATGGGGCTTTTCCATGACAAATGCCATAAACAGAAAAATCCCCAATATGGCATAGGACAGGAAGTTACTAAACGAAATAATTATATTTTTTTATCTTCCTATAAAATCATCTGTCGTGATAATACAAATAGGGGTACTGGGTCATAGGCGATCGCTGTCTGATGCAGATTCAAATTACGATCTGTGTATAAAAAGAATGAATGAAAGTCTGTTCAATGAAAATGGTTGTGACATATGAGCAACTAAGATGAACTTTTGATCTTAAATGCTTAATTGGAACAAGAAGTGCTTAAAATTGGTGTCTTCATCAGCGGGCTTATATACGACAAATGTCATAAGAATGACGACAGCATTTTTAAGTTGCTAAAATTAATATTTTTAATGATGAATATTATATAATAAAATGATCTTTTGATGCAGTGTAACCTATAGACAGTATCTTGCCACATAAAACTCTTAACAAAACAAAATAAGTCAAGCCATGATTATTAGTTCTCATATTTGGATATTTATGATAACTATTGAAATTCTTTATTTTAAAATATTCCTGATTCGATAATTATTCAAAAAGTAGAAAATTTTAGATTCTTGATATTAATTTCCTAATAAAATAAATAATAATTCATTTAAAAAAATCGGTTTATATTAGAATCACTTTACTCTGCATTCTGGTTTGAATTTTTTTTTTTGGTACAGATAGTGAAGTATATAATTTATAATCGTTTTGAAATTCTATCAATTTTATACAAATATTTTAAATGAAAAATAGTAAAAGTATCAAAACATATCATTACTACAAAAAGTAATTTCCAAATTTAAAAAAACGCCTGAAGACTGGAGCATTATGAAACTAATTATTATAAACAGCCTGGATCCAATCCTAAATAGCAAACATCATATAATAGCTTGTTAAATGTTTCGAAACATAATGAGATACTTAAAATCATATTCGGAAACACTTTTTAGATTATTGACGAAGTTCTTAATAGCATCATTAACTTTCTTTCTTCAATTTCCTATCACTTTATAAAAATCTTTAAAATGATTAGGATTAATATCTTGTACTGAAAGCTGTTTATTCCCATTTTCGCTCTGTTTGTGGTAACTGGTTCAAAATTTATTTAGAGTGAACTGAAAACCTCAGTCTAAATTTTTCAAATTTTGCACTGCTACTCTGCAAAGAAAAATGATTCTAAAAAGAATTAATGAATTAAAATGGCTCAGTAAACTGGTTGAACATAAAGGAAGGCTTAGATCAAGAAACAGGAACACGCGTTTAAAACATTTACTATGTGGAAACTCAATAACAAAGAGTTTACCTTTGAATATAACGGTAAATGATTTTAAAAGAGCAGACTTTAAAAATGAAAGTTACTACATATCATGCATTTCTGAAGAATTTAGCCTGCTGTTTAGACTTTTTCAAGTTTTTGGAATCGAAGTAGTGATTTACGATGAAACTGCTAAAAATTGTTCATTTGGAAACAAAAGCAAAGAAAAGATAAAACAGATTATAGTGAGAAAGCTTAAAACTGCTGTGAAATTTTGTATAATGCTTATTTTCTTTCTAAAAATGATTATTCAAGTATTGTGGTTAACTATTTTACTTGACAAAAAGAACGAATTCACAAATTTGGTTATAGCAGGCCTTTTCCAAATCTTTTATATAGCTATTTTCAAGAAAAGCATAATAATCGGTCAAACAACAGAAATGTTTAGCAAAATACTAGTTGCGATACCAACAATACATTTCAAAAGTGAAAAATATTTCTTTTCATCTTGCATTTTAATTATCGAAATTATTTTTTTCTCTACAACCATCTACAGGTGCTTTATAGGGAATAACATGATTACCATTCAGAAAAAGCAATTTTTCAAAGCAAATCTGGTTCTAAAAACTTTGAATTTAAATCCATGGTATAGTTTTCAGATTGTACAAATTATTGAACTCGCATTCTTCCTCATTGCTAGCTCAGTGATTATACTATTCGTCGCTTATTACGTTCAAACGTGCAGATGTATAAGAATAATGTGCAAGCGATTCATTTGCCAAATGAATGAAGCATATTCTCTCGAGGAAAATAAATCTCTCATTTACGTCAACAGAAACATCTGCAATTTTGTTGAGACCTTCGACGAACATTTTTCAGTCCTTGCTTTTATTACCATCTTCCTCTGCATGATTGGAACTTTTTGGGGTGGATATTGCGTAACGACATTTCGAGAAAATATGGATTATGAATTGTTCTTGTCTGTGATTATCCCAAGCTGCAGTTGTTTTTCACTTCAACTTCTGATAATGCTGTTTGGCTCCATGGTAAATGAATTAATCGCCAAAACCAAACAATCTTTACGAAAACAAAGCTCTTTACGTTTTAAGCACTCCAAACTACTGAAGTCAATGCTTAAAGAAAATTTCACTCAAGAGAGTGGGGTGACATTGTGGAAAATCCATCCTCTTGATAGATCGCTCATAATTAAAAGCCTTGGCACTTTGTTAACATATGGTATTCTATTCGCAACTTTAGGAAAATAATTATAAGAACAAAATGTAATGAGAATATATTCTTTTAATTTAAATGTTGTCCTATATTTCTCACTCGTGTTTAATCTAACATGTGCGACGATTTTAAGCTGAGTTTATGAAGTAAATTCTGAATGTAAAAGCCCCAGGCAGACATCTAACTTCTAGATCTGACTCTTCTGAAGATGACCTTTTATATATGCGCTTTCAAAACCCCTTTTACAGGGAGATCTTCACACTTCACAGATCGAACACAGGGGAAGAACAACCATGTCCGAATCAGGACTCGAACTTGGGACACCTAGATAACGGGGAAGACGCGCTGTCCCGAGGACAGGACGCCGGCTATTGTTTCTTCCTACACGTTAAAATATGCTATGAATGTATCTTATTTAAAAGTGTTTCATTACTTCCTTTCTCCATATTAAGACATGATATGAATGCACTTCGTTTAACTTCCTCTAGCTTATGTTTTGTACTGTATCTTATAATTTGAAATTTTTCACTATACTTTAGAAAATGAAATTTTGTTCATTTATCCGTATTCGCTGTTAAGAAAAAACTTCCATGCTTTTTTGTTTTAGAGAATTATAATTGTTAAAGAAACTTGCTTGAAACTTAATGCGTATTTTTTAAAAAAATTGTCTAAACTTTGATTTTTAAAATAATCAAATCATTGACTTTTAAGCAATAGTTAAAATGCGTCATATATATCAGGGTGGCGATATTTTCCTCATCCCACACAAAAACAAAGCAACTGAAACCATTGTAATTATGGTGTATCGCATTTTCAACATATTTAGTAACATCTATAAATATAAAAAAACTAATTTAATTCTCTATTGATTCCTCTATTATTCTGAACTGTTTATTTTTTCTGAATCACACGTATTAATTGAACCTTTAACTCACAAAATGAAGGCAATTATATCTCAAATATTCATTATGTTTATAAAATACTTCATAATCAAATTTTATGTGATTTTCTTTAAAAAAAAACAGATTTCGATAAAGAATAATTCACATTCATTGGCAGATAAAGCAGACAGTTTGCAGTATAGAAATTTAGACATGAATTTAAACATAAACAATTAATTTAAAAAATAATATTCAATTCCTATTTAGGTACGTAATGAAAAATTTTAGTTTATTTTTATCTATACTTATAATAAACCTCAATGTGTGTTTATGTGTTGGCGCTCTACAGGCCAGACCGTTGAACCTACAGCAATCAAATTTGGTACATGTATACCTTGGAGATCGGGAATGTGCACCACGGAACCCTTTCTTCGAATTTTAATTAGAATTTGAATAACTAAAAAATTAAGTGAAATTTCGACGTTTTTCTGCGATAACTTCCGAAAATACAATCACACAAAAATGATTTTTACATCAAATTAAAGATTAAAAAATTAGCTTTCTACTGATTTCAGTGTTTTAACGTATAGTAAGCTTCCATTTGTAAGGAACTTTTAAAGAAATATTTTTCAACAATATAATTTCGACGAAATAATAAAATTTAATCTGCACAAGCACGTTATGAGCGAAAAGGAAAAAATTATCTTTTTACCAATATGTTGCCATCAAATTGACAAAAACTCAAATTAAAAAAATAAATAATTATTGCAGTTTAAATATATAAAAATGTAATTTTCGACACGCGTCTGTATAAAACGAAATAAATATGAAATATGTTTGTTCTAAAAAGAAAATGTAAAGAACAAAATTGTGAATAGAATGCCGCTACAAAAAGGGTCTAAACGAAGTAAATAACTACATAGTATGTAACATGAGTCTTCTTGCATACAGACGGCCACCCCGCCACCACTGAACGTGGCAGTATCGATAATTTGTAACATGAGCCTATAAATGCGTTAAAAAGGGAAGAATATTTAGCTTTGAAATAAAAAGAGATAAATTTCAATCAACTCAGTCTCTAAAACTGACTAATTTATGAATATTTGAAGATCACTATTCAATGAAAACTGGTAATTTTAAAGTACTTCATCGACAATTCCAAAAAAAAATAACCCAATCAGTGTCCAGGAGTTTTCAAGACTGACTGGCCTAAGAATGAAAATGTTGAATGTTCCAAACATTTATATTCAAAACTTAATAAGTCAATCAAATTTGATAGCAGAAGATAGAAACCTTCATTTATTCATTTGAAAGTTGAAGTAGAATATGATTCCTTATAACTAAAAGATGTATACTACTTAGAATTAATAATTTTTTAATTATATTTATAGACCAAAAAAATCCTTTTAAAGTAAAACTTAAATCCTTTTGAAAGTAAAACTTAAACCTGAATTTTATGCCCTTTTAAAGGGAATGACTTCATTCATTCGTCCACATATCGTAATTTAGACCAAATAAAATATCGCTTACCTCTGAGCCAGTATCCCCAATGGTATTGTCTTGAATTGGAGGACGAATCCAACGCCCTACCAATCAAGTTATTCTGGGCTTCTTGAAGTTGCTAAATAGCTTTATTGTTTGAAGTCGTTGGGTTGGCTATTTAAATTATGTTACTATAGCATGCATTTATATATTGGAACATATAAACATTCCATACAGTTAGAAAACTGAGCTGCAGGCTTTTCGCATTTAATTAAACAAAAAACTATTAGTATGAGAGGAAAAAGTTTGAATAGAAAATTTTATTATTAAAAGTATTAGATTATTTCATAATTTAAGTATTAAAAGCACCAATGAAAGGAGTTGGCAATAATTAGGAAAATTAAATACAATTTTTAAAAATAAAATTGAAAACTATCTTTATTTTAATTTAAAGAAGTTTTCACAAATCCATCAAATATGAGCTGCACAGGAAACTAGTAAAATTTGGATTATTTTATTTATTATATTATCATGTTATGTCGGTCTTAAATCTTTCACCGAAAAAATTATCCTATCTAAAAACGTTATTCTAAAATTTAAAATTTTTTATATGATTGTTACTCAGAAAAAAATTTAATTGAACATTTGTCTTGAGTAACATGCTTAAATGTATTAAGCGATAGCCAAAAACTCAGGGAAAAATAATTTATTGAATAATTGCGGATATAAAACAAAGCGATTCTAAATAATTATTTCTTTTGAATCTAATAATTTTCTTATTGTACTTCAGCTCTTTTTTTAAAGCCTTCTACTGAATTTTATACTTTTAGCATTAATTTTTAAAACGTTGAATATTTATTTCTTAAACTGTTACTATTATCTATTTTCTGAATGTTTTTATGTTTCTTATATGCATTTTTGATATTTAAAAAAG
>JAPMOQ010006918.1:16519-29133 GCA_026543055.1 Argiope trifasciata
GTGAAGGGATATTTTACTTATAAATGCTTAATGAGCATATTTTTATTTTCCCCAGAAACTCCCTTTTGCAACTATTGGCTCTTTAAATGGTGTTCATATGTTTACTCGTTTGAGGAATAGTGAATTAAAGAGAGCAGTTACACCTGAAGAGAAAATTATTTGGCGAGAATATCATAAAAGGTAAAATAAATTTCTGTCTTGATTGATTATGAAACTAAAAGGTGACTAAATTAAAACAAATTTAATTGTGTGAAATAACTGTTGCAGAATTTTTTTCAAAAATTACGTATGTGTTAATGTTTTTAATTAGTTTTCAAGTCTAAAAATTGGACTACTTTTATGTTTCCAGATCATATGACAACTTAAGTGCATTATTTAATTAGAATTTAAATTATTCCCTTTAATTCTGTGATATAAAGTAATAGCGACATTCAGTCTAATAATTATTAGATGTTCATAAAATACTAGTGTACTTGCTTGGTATTCACTTAGGTTCTATTATATTGAACTGAAAGTTAATAAGGCATGTTCTGTGTTATTCAGATTATATAGTTTAATTATTTTTGAATTTTGAAAGCATTGAACATTAATAAACAAAACTGTGCATTTGAAAGAGATTTTAGTTTTCATTAATACTTTTAGTGAGTGGAATTTAAGTATAACAGCATGCAAAATTTAAAGATGCTAATATAAATAAACTTTTGAGAGCCTGATGTGGCAAATATGATATTATAAGCTATTTTTTAATGAAAAGAATATCATTTTGAAATGAAGCTGTTTATGAAATATGTTTTCTGAATTTCTCTTCCTTTAACAGATTGGTTTTGATACTGATTACAAAAAATGATGCTTGCAATGACTGTCATATGTCAAATTTACTAGACAATATTTTTGCTGGAATGGCCATGCTCGTTGGACTAGATAAGCTGTTAAAGCCGGGGGAAGTCATGAAGCTTCAGAAGTCTTTAGTGGTATGTAAATCTGATTTGTGTTGTTTTTTTCTGAATAGTACAGTTGGAAAATTAAAAATAATTTTACTTCTTGCAAGAAGTACTTTGAGATGTAGCACACCATTTACTGAATATAAAATGTAGCACTTATATTAACTCCCTAATAGTGATTAATCTTCAAAAATAATTGCCAATGTCATGTTTATTGAATTTAGCAAAAGTATCAAAGACTATTCTATTGATTATGTTCATCAGTAATATACATTGAAGCCAAAAGTTCATCGTTTGCTTGAAGCTAAACCAAATTCTCCTGAATTGTCTGTAGTTATTACACCAGTATCTAAAATTCCTAGTGACAATCGTTTAATTTTTTTTCAAAATTCTATTTTTTTTTCTTCATCTTTTTTTCCTATTGTATTTAATTATTATCAGAATAAAGAGTAACTTGAGGAACTGAAATCATAGCAGAATTATTCTTGACTAATATCTTATATTTAGTCAGCAAGGAAATCATCGTGAGGATATTCAAGTAAATTCAGGATAAAGAATTGTTTTAAAATTAAACTTTATCTTATTACTATTTACATCCATTTTTTACCAACACAGTAATTGGTTTGTGACATATCTCACAATTTTATTTCATAGTCAAATGAATTTATACTGTCCAAATTTCCACGCAACAACAGCAAGAGGAAATTTGAAACTTGATATTGAATATAATATGCATCAATTTCACATACATAGTAATTATTTTATAGAATTCATTTTTAAATGTAGCATCGAATAATCTGAACTCTTGAAACTGCATTATAGTTCCAAAATATATATTATTTTTTTATCTTTATAATATAATTCAGCATCTCTATTCAGTGCATGAATATTAACCCATTTGCATCATATGAAAATATGAAAAAAAGGCCTATATCACAGAATTTTTTTAAATTTCATATTTATGTGTAAAATTGTATAAAAGTAGAAAAAAAAATCATTTTTGAGCATTATTTGTTTTAACTTTGTTCGGTGTGATAATAATTGAAATGTGTGATGCATATATGTATATAGTATATAATATGAATATAGTATATATCATATTATACGCATAGCATATAATATGATGCAGTGCATACATACGCTCCAGTGATAGTGACCAAGAAATTTGAATGTTTATATATGCTAATGATGCAAATGGGTTGAATGATGGAGTAAATGTCCAATATAAAACACCAATGTTTCATGTCTAGGAGAAATAATAAAGGATCAGACATTATAAATAGTTTCTTTAATCTTCTGATGATTTTGTATATTTCCTATACATATTAATATAAGAATCAAATATGTGAAAAGCCAGTTACCAAAATTCTTATTTAATTAATATAAGGATAATAAATGATTATCTATGGAAATTAAATCGAATTTTTTTAAAAAAAATTTTATAATATAAGTAGTACAGTGCTCAGTTTAAATATTCTTAATTCGTGCATCTACTGGAGGATTAAATTCATATAAAGATAATTCTGTCTATATGATTAACTCGATACAGTTATGAAAATCATTAATAGTAGAAAATATTATGAGGAAAAAAAAAAAAACAGTCAATTTTATTTTCTATTTTCTATTCCAAATTTAAATTCAAGAATTCTAGTAATTAAAAGGCATTCTACTTTGTTTCTTCTTTTTAACAAGGAAATCATATTTTTAATTATAATGAAATTTAATGAATATAACAATCACTGAAATATCCAAATTAAGTAAAACAATTGCAATAATTGCATATCTGCAATTTGCACAATAACAAATCATTAGAAATTTCCAAATAGGCATGGTGAAGGCAAAAATATAGTATAGTAGGAAATATCAAATATAGTTTTATATCTTCTTGCTAAATAGTTGATTAACATGGTTGGATTCAGACATGCAGTCTTATTTAATTGGTGCAGCTGTAACTGAATCCTGTTTAACATTTTTGCAATTTTACAATAAAAAGGTAGATACACTTTTTAAGTAATTACAATATTGTATTGATTTAATAATTAGGCATATAAGAAAGATTATTTAAAAAATGCTAATGATGAAAAAAAGTCAAAACAGAGTAAAAAAAGACTATAGTGTTGTAATCTCCCCATTCAATTATTGAATAATATTGTGTAGCTAGAGACATTGTTGTTTCATTGTTCATTCTACTAATCTCAAGTTGTTACATTAAAGAAAATGTATCGTTGGACTATCATATGGACTGCATACTATTCATGCTATTTGCTTATATATATTTAAAATATTATAGAAAACTCAAAAATTTTCTAAAATATATTCAATCTTTCTATGAAGTAAAACATGTGCTTGATGCTTTAAGTTTCACTAGGAAAACAGAACATTAATGAAAGGCCAAGAATTAGTTGTTGGAATTAAAGATAAAGAATCTATTTTAAAATGAATGATATTGTCTTTTTATCTTTCAATTTTAAAAATAACTGAAATTAAATGTTAAAAGGTATGTAAAACAAAATAAGAATTCTTTCAGATAATGTATTTCATAAGTAGAAAATTTGTAACTTAAAAATAATCAGATGCCCAGTACTTTGAGATTATAATAGGTTCAACCTTAAGAATACACTGAGTTTCTCTTAACCAGAAGTCAATATTTAATACGTGCTATAAATGGAAGAAATCATTCCTTTTCTTTGGAATCAGTGATGGATTTTGATATTTTATGACCTTAAGCAATGCCTTTTTTATAGACCATTCTTTTAATAAATTTCAATTTATTTTCACATTTCAGTGAGTTTTTAACTTGTTAATGTTTTACTTAAATTAATTTATTGATATGAAAATGTATTTATTTATTTATTATGATTTTAGGCTCGAATATTCATGTTTGTATAATATTATTGAACCAGATTTTAAGTGTTTATAATTATTCTAATAATAATTTAATGTAATAAAAATATCAGAACCTGGACAATTATGCTTGATTAAAAATTATTACTTGTAAAATATCCTTTAATTCAAAGAATTTGTATCTTTTGAAAGAATATTCATCAGACAACTTAAAAAATATGACTCTTTAAATGTGATATCCTTTTTACACATAGATAGTCTGATCTAGTCTGAGATTTACCATTGTTTCTAGAGAAAAAATAACATTTGAAATATCAGTAAAAGGCAATGATATGCAATATTGGAAGTTTTGTGAAAATACTCTAATTTTCTGTTGTTGTTATTGTTAAATATGCATAATTTCCCAAAATATAAGAGCCAGATGTGCAAAAGCCTCTCAATCATCATTTTCTACTTTCACATATCTGATCATTGAAACCTTAGAGAACCTAGAAATAAAGCTCATGTATTCAACTATTTGGGAAATTGGACAGAAGGGGGGGGGGAAAGACAAATACATGTTCCTCCTCCCTTCAAAAAAATTCATTATTGCAGCTGTATTTGATGGTGAAAGCTCACTGCTTTCAATAAAAAGATTAGCATTTATGAACTACTATAATATTATATTTAAGTTAAAAATTCATAGCTTGCACCAAATGATGGTAATTGATGTAATATTCAATAGGTATTTTTTAAAATGTCCTTGAAGTCTAATTTTTATCAATTAAGCAAAATAAAAAATTTAAATCCATATAACACCATTCACAAGCATTTCTTACAACTGTACTTACTCCTGACATACTGATAAGAATAAAAAATTATTGCTTCACCCCTTAGTGACAAAAGCTTCACGAGAACAGTACGAAGGAAATACCATTAACAGCTCATTCAAGGATTAAGTTATTTCAAATACAGAAGGATTAAGGTACCTTATCAAACTCTCTTACAAAGAACATTTGAATTATTTTATAATTTTGTAAGTTATACCCTTTTTAAAAAGCAAGTTCTCTTTTGATATTTGAAATTTAAATTGTAAAGGATTGATGCTGCTTTAATCCATTGCATGCATTTTGACATATTTGCATTTTTGACAGACATGATGATGCATTGAAACATGGTGCATGTGATCTGCAAGGGAGACTCTAAAAGAGTGTATTCTTTAATTTCTTAAAAATCAGCTTGTTTGTTTGAATGTAAATTTCTTAATGAATTTTGATCATACAAATGTTTAATTCATGCTTTATTAATTGACTGTCTATTTTTTTAAATATGTATGATATTATTTACAAATTTATATAAACTGTTGCCAACAAAAGTATAAAATAATTTAAAATTTAATTGAGTTTCTTTGTTTATGTCATTAAGTTCCAGATTTTAATATTACTTTTATTTCTTCTTAAAGTGCTTGCATTGTTTTATATATTTTTATTTTCAATTTAAATTATCTTTAAGCATGGAAATTGTTTTAAAAAAGGAAATGCTATTTTCATAATAAATTGAAAAATCGATATCTCTCCTTGATATGAGGAATAGAAATTTGTCATATTAATAGCAAATAAAGAAATTGTCATTATTTGCTTCAGTATTTTTCAGTGAATAATTTTGTTTTATAATTTGGGGCACAGTTGCTTTTATGAGATCCTATAAGATCAATGAACATGAATATACATAAAATAAATTAGCTTCCAATAATAACATAACAAGGATTAAAAAAGTTTCAAATTATTTTCAAGATGAAAAACAAGTAACGGAATGAATTCGTGCATCTTATGCCATAATTCATTGTTTTCATTGAACATTCATTCAATGTACAGTTAAATTATTGGAAAACTTTTGCAAAGCTTTGTTTTCATTTGGCTGGACAAAATACAAGCTATTATTAAACCATTATATAAAAACTGTTGTCTTAAGTATTTGCTGAAAACTTAGAAAATGAAGAATTTGTAATAATTTTATCTGATACATGTAATGAAATAACTTTACATCTAACACTAGTTAGATATTTTAATATTTCTAATGTCATTCATAAAAGAATTTTATTTTAGAATCCTCTGAGGATAAAACTGATGAAATTTTGTCAACTGTCTATGCAAAATAATTTTTAAAAATTTGAAATCCAACATTGTTATACTAACATTTGGAGATAAAAATATAAACTGTAGTGGGTAAAAATTCAGAAGTGAATGATGTGTTTATGTTTACATGGTAATAGGAATAGGTTGTAATACACATGTGTTTTTTTAATGTAATCAAACAACATCATTTGCTGTATTTGATATAAATGTATAATAATTACAATCATTTGTATTTTTATAATTTTACAAATTGTATAGTAACTTATAGCAATTTTATGAAGAAATAAATATTGAATACAAAAGACTTAGGACATTTAAAACTTACTTGGCTTATTTTAATACTCACTGTGGAGCATGTTCTATAATTATTTAAACCTCCCTTATTTATACTTTAAAAATTTATATAAATATTTTAAAATCCAGGATTTTTTATATGATATATGAATATTTATCTGATATATGAATACATTTTGTATATAATTAAGTGTGCCAAATCGGATTTTTTTTCATCAAAAAATTCAAAAGATTGAAGATAAGTAGATTTCAGCTGTAGAAATTTCTTGTTTTGAATAAATTTATTTATCAATCTAAGTCTCTGTTTGAAGGGTAAATTTGTTCCTTTAATTATAAAAATGAAAACTGTCAGATTTAGATGAATCATACCTCCAAATTTAAATATCTAGTATATCAATCTAGTATCCAATATGCCATTATTATCAAAGAATGGTCTAAAATAATTGTAATTTCGATTTCTTTGCAAGTATATGGAAAATTTATTAAAACTTGTAATGCTATTTTAATTAAAGAATGCCTGGTATTTAAATTAATGACGGTTGTCTTTTTTAAAGAATTGGTATATAAATGTATACAAAAATTCTAAAAACAATTCGTGGAGTAGGGAAATATATACATTTAAATTGATAAAAGATCAATGGATGCATTCAAAAATTTCAGAAATGAACATATTTCATCTAAAAATGTATTGGATAAAATATAG
Organism: Argiope trifasciata; assembly: GCA_026543055.1. Lineage (NCBI taxonomy): Eukaryota > Metazoa > Arthropoda > Arachnida > Araneae > Araneidae > Argiope > Argiope trifasciata. The sequence continues at coordinate 23,416 of JAPMOQ010006918.1, forward strand.
TGAATTTGTATCGAACTCTCTTCAAACTAATGCGGCATTTGAAAGTTTTCCCTGTTGCGATGAGTTTTGAACAATTAAAAAAGCAAGGCTGGGTCCCGATATTCCAATTGCTCCAGTTACTGTAAAATTTAATATAAAATGCATTTTTGTTCAAATTATTCTAGAAAAAGATATGTTGAGGAAAGAAATATCATTCTTTCGTAAAGTAATCATTAAACTGGGTAATATGCATTGCAGCATCTGGCAGTGTGAGTGAGCAATCATTCTTTATGCTAGTTTCATCGGGCAACAGATGGAAATGAGACAAACGAAGTTAACGATGAATGAAATATCATTCTTTTGTAAAGTAATCATTTAACTGATTAATAGATATTGCAGCGTCTGGCAACTCCAGTGTGAGCGAGCAATCATTCTTTATTCTAGTTTCATCGGGCAACAGATGGAAATGAGACAAACGAAGTTAACGATGAATGAAATATCATTCTTTTGTAAAGTAATCATTTAACTGATTAATAGATATTGCAGCGTCTGGCAACTCCAGTGTGAGCGAGCAATCATTCTTTATTCTAGTTTCATCGGGCAACAGATGGAAATGAGACGAACGAAGTTTGCGATGAATGAAACGTTGTGGTGCTTACCTTCTGCTTATGGAATTACTTACTTAAATAATTGCTTAAACTACTTCACTGGTGGCTTTCGAGTTGCTTATGAGTAGAATGACTCGCATTTAGGCTCTAGTTCATCAGGAAAATATGCTCTTCTTAGCACTTCCATTCCTTTCGGATCTGCTTACGTTTCCCGAATTTTTAGTTTCGGTTCCAAAACACTTTACTTTGCGAATTGCTTCGCAGTTGTCTACTTGCTTTGGATTAAAGGATTTTTTGTATCATGTCTGAGGTAAGTGCAGTGCAAATGCCTGTCTGTAATAGATCGTATCTTTGGCTTATGGGAGAAAACACATTTAAATTAGCCGTCTAAGAGAATTTAAGAAAAAAAAAAAGTTGACTTTTCGATTCTGCAGTGTTTACAATATTAATTAAAGACTGAAAATGAGAAAATTTATAGTGCTAAAAGAAGTGTGTTTCTAAAATCCCCTCCCCCCTTTCTCACTATTATCTCCTTACAGATCTGCCATCCATTGGTCGATTGTTTTCTGAAGCAAATGGATAAAGACAAAGGCAATATTGGTGATTTAACTCGAACTTGTGACTACTTACTTGCTACTGATACACACAACCTTCAAGTAAGTTATATTCTTTAAACATCTCTACATTCGAGTGGAATATATTTATTGTTTTATTCTTTATGCTTGGTGTGTCCGTCTGGAAGTAGAAAATGGACACATACAAGAATATTTTAATTGCAGTTAATGTATAAAATGATGATTGCAACTAACATCGATGCAAAGATCCTGTGGCTGTCTCTCTTTTTATTCATCCACTCGAGTTCAAATAACCTTTTTAAACTTGCAGTGGATGACATTTGATGTTAATTCAGTTTTTTTCTCCTTCAAATATTAGTTAATCTAATTTTACCAGTAATTTCTATTTGGTCGCCAAATGGTAGCCAAGTTTTGAGATGACTGACGTGACACCCGATAATATAATACTATTTGTATATATCTTATAAATAATATAAGATATATATATATATAAATAGTATAAGAAGATAAATAGGGATTGAATTTTTAAAAAATTATATATTACTTGTGCCACATATGAAGAGTAGATAACTTTAGTGGAGAAATTAATAAGGTATTAATGGATCTAGTTTCCAAAAATGTCCATCATTTGTTTACTTTCTCATATGGGAAGCATACAAAGATAAAACGTTGTTATCGTGCCAAAATTCGGAACTGATTTGGATGAACTCTACTTCATATCTCCCTGAATCTGAAAAAATACATTTTTAAATTTATATATGTGAATGAGATGATGCCAGAATGTTTTGTATGAGACAAATGAAATTAGGTATATGATCTCGATGTGGAATTTGCATATTTCCATTAAATTTTGCACAAAATCCTTTCTGAGAAAATGTGTTTGTTTGAATAATACCTTTACACGGTTACTGTAAAGGAAGAGAGCTGAATTGATAAAACACACAAGAATGAGAAAAAAAAATACTTTTGCTACTTCTGGATGCTGGAAAGAAGTTTTAAGTTTAAGAAGTTTTAGTAAGTTTTCTGAAGATTGGTACTTGATTGGGGGTCACATACTAGTATGGGTTAGCGTAATAACATGGTTTGTTGGTGGGTACAAAAATTATGATATGTACAGGAAAACGAAGCCGAATGTTCTGGTCTACTACATAGATTCTGGAAAAATGTGGACAAATAAAAACTAGTTTTTACATCAGTCGATGCGGAACGGGAAGGTAGATTAAAAAAATCCATTTAGATTTAAAATTCACTTTTTTTTTTATCCTTGCGAAAATGAGTGAATTTTGTCTCTTCATAGAGGAAAATGCTTTGAACGTTACCACACTGTAAAACATTATTATTTTTATGATTGCTCTTTTCACTTTTTTTATAATCTAAAAGTGTTTGTATATAACATCATTCGAAAAAATTAAAACTATATATTACTATTTCTATTTGATTTTTCCTATTTCCGATACCATTATAAATTTATCCACTAAAAAATATAATTTTTGTTGACAAAAATCTTTTGGTTGTTATTTATATATTTCAATATAAAATACTAAAAGTTGGTTAAATAATTTTCGATCGATTGAGAGTTAACTGAATAACTAAGTGTATGCGCGAAACGCCTGCTCCCGGTACAATTCCGCTGCGAAATGCACCCGCACACAATGTGTTAAGCAATTGAAGCAAAAAGATGTTCAAAATTAAGATTTTTGGTGCTTGTATGCTGACCATGTTCCAACAATGAATTAGAGGAGGCGGAAAGAAATCCCAAAATTGCACTTTAATAGGTTGTTTTGTAACTGTTAGCCGGTGGCTTGGAGTTGATAATGTACAAATATTTTTAATTGAGAGTATTTGAGAAAGGTTTTGGGCATCACACCCACTAGTTTGTCGCAGAAGATACCCCCCCCCTCTTCTATTGGAAAAGATCGTAGTATCTCAGATAACTTTAGAAGTTTGGAATTTTTTTTCTCCGTGATATAATTTTAAGAACATGACTTAACCATCTATATTAAAATCTTTGGCATTATATAATATGTGAATGGGATACCGATTAAAATCTTCTTTCCAGCATCCAGAAGTAGCAAAAGTATTTTTTTTTTCTTATTCACACTTCCATTATTTCCCCCCTTCTTTTTATGCTCATAATTCTCTGTGTGGCATTTCTAATGATAAAATTTAATGCTTGGAACAGAAATGTTTATTGCATTTATTCTCATTCACTTAAATTTGTAACAATTCTAAATAACCTTTAAACAATCCTTTTTTTTTAATTGATAAAAAAGTTTGATGAATAGAAATGTGATCTTGTGAGCTTATTTTTATTACATTCGAACTTTGGTTGTCTAGTTTATAAAATACCACTAATTGGCTTATTTATTATCAGTATCATTAAATAATTGAGATATATTTGCAGAGCCGGCCTACTCTATGAAGGGGCCCAGTTGCGAAAAACCATTTGGGGACCTAAATTTTTAGCAAGGTAAAAAAACAACAACAACAACAAAAAAAAAGAACATTTGCATATTCATTTAATAATGCGTCGGTTTCTTTTTGCTATTAATTACTCCAGGAAAAGGACAATTTTCCCAATTTCGTTTTCGATACATTGTATAATAGCAAGAGCGTTTAAGCATTATACCCATCTGTTCAAAAAATCTAACTCTTCTTCGTATTAATTCGCCCCTAATTAACAAATTAAATCTAACGGCTGCTCCTAAGCATAGTGGCAAGTGTCTTAAACCTTAAAATTGAATATCCCTGCTCCATACCAACCGTACAAAAAATCTGGAGCCTTTCTCATCTTTGGCGGGATTTGGCCTCATCTTTTTGGCGCAAATAGTGAGTTTTTAATGGATAAAAAGTGAACCCCTCAAAGAACCGGCATATAAAGCAGCCTCTGTTGTATTCCTGACTCTAGTCTATCTCTGTGCTAAATTTCATCCCATTCTGTTCTGGCATGATGCAGTAACAAATATCCATCCATCCAAACTTATATATTAGTTTAGATTATTAAGGCTAATCATAAAGTTGTCTTACTTAAAATAAACGCTTGGATTTTTATTTTCAGGAATGTTTGAATCAATTCTTGGATGTTGCTGATAGTTTATACGGATGCCTGCTCATTAAAGGCAAAGTTGTCGTGGCTTCGAAAGAATGGGGGACGTTGACTCACCAGGAACAAAATTTAATTTGCTTTTATGTGAACTGTTTACCTAAGGTGCTATCTCGAGAGATTCTTATATACTTGCCAACATCTTCTCCGCAGGTAGGTTTGCTTGCTGACGATTTAAGGTACCGAATCGAAAGATTTGTGACATATTTTAATAAAATAAAATATTATTATCTAATGTATTGTTGCGAATATTTTAAATATGTTTTATACCTTCATGATATTGTTACGGATTTCCTATCCCATTCCACTCGATACTGTTCTTTTGTAACCAAATTGTTATTGATTCTGTTTTTTGCTAAACAAGAGATGTAAGAATGTATTTGAATATAAATCAACTATTTAATAATTGCCAAATATATACATAAAATTCTCGATCAAAATGGGTGTCAATCTGCCCCGTCTCCTCTACATATTACAAGATGCATTTGTTTCTTTTGAAATAAGACTTTTAGTTATAATGAAAGATATGGTATGAATTTGAAGCAGGATGGTTTCCATAAAATTTAGTGCTAGGACTTCTCCTTATGATAGATAAATTTATGATTTTTTGTACTGTGTTATATTAACTTCTCATTCGTTAGACATTTCATTTCCGTGTCATTCTTCTCTGAAACGTCGCAAAACTCAAGTTGATGTTCTGTCACTCAAGTTTGAGAGATGACTGGGCTCCCTTTCACTTTCACCTTTAAAAAAATAGACTGAATGATTGGAAACATTGAAAAATAATTTCATTTCATGTTAAAGGAAACAAAATAAAGAACACATGAACCAAAAGCAAATCAAAATATTTTACAAAGTATTGTCGAATGATATTTACTGGCCAGGAGTTTCAGACCATGCATATCCTAAATTTATATTGCCCTTTGCTATCACGGATGGAGTTAATAACCTACCACTTTTAAATTAAATTGAAACATCGTTTAAACTTTTTTTATCTGAAGTTAAATTTTTTATTACATTTCCTATTTTAATATATTTTCCTATTTAAATGAATTTTAGACCCAATGTTCCAAATTTTAATCACTTCATATTTTACTCATGAGCCAAATGGCATTGTTTCATAATTTTATAAATCACTAGCTATCACCCGCAACTCTGTTCGCGTGGAAATGTTGATGTAGATGTACGAAAAACTATCAAATAATGACAAATCAAAAAACAACCCTAACCTAAAAACGAAACATTTAAAAGTATAAGCATACACGTAAAATATATGACGGAAATACAATTTTATAACAAAAACACACAACTAACGCAAAAACAATTTATTTACATTGTACACCCGAAATAAAACAAAAAAGCCAATCAAGTCCGGTCAAATCCATTTTACTTATGGATCGAGATGGAGATAGCTATAACAGTACAAGGCTCATCATTTTTTAACTTTTCATTT
>JAPMOQ010006918.1:29143-52044 GCA_026543055.1 Argiope trifasciata
GGATTCAAATATTTACGGTTATTTTTTTCCCTTTTAGAATTCAAATCGATTAATAACTTTGAATTTACTGAGAGATGTCGAAGTGTGCGTGTTGTGCTCGAGTGAGCCGCCTTTGGGAGTCTTGGAAGAGGAAGTAAGAGTTTCATGTGTTACATCAGTCTATCGAACTTGTTTAATGCTATGAAGATGGAATTTTGTATAGGATTTTTCGTGCATGACTCTATTTGAATTTTTGATCACTTGCGTATCCTCAATAACAATACACTGTTTTAATATTTTTAGGGTTTAAATGCTAATATTTTGAGTATTAAAAGAATATTCAAATATTGAAATATTGTTTGAATAAATATTCTTTATATTCTTTTATTCTTTTTTTTATCTATATATTCTTAATATTCCTTATTAATATTCTTTGTATTCTTCTTTTATCTATATATTCCTAATATTTTTTATCTTAATATTCTTTTTGAATAATAATATAATAATGTTTTTTGAATATTATAGAATGGCATTTTCTGGTGGTGTATTTGAGCAGAAATAGATTTCAATATTCTCTAATATAGTGAATTATAAAACAGAGTTTAAAACCAAAGCAAATGATTAAAATGAAAGAAATCTACTTTTTAGTATACTCATAAAAGTGTACTTTTAGAAACTGCTTTCATAAAATTAATATTATCGATAAGATTAAAATTTATTGTGTACCTATAGGACAAAACATTTTGTGGTAGCGGTATTGTATCTCATCCCAGTTCATGTGTTTATGAATAGGACATAGAGTGGTGACTGACAACATGCTCTTCATTTTATGGGGAAGGGTGGTTAAAAGACATCCCATAATGCTTTAGATGATTCATGGGTAGATAACGTTTTAAGACTGATTCATCTTCCACCTTTATATTATTTTTACAAGGAACTTGTGGCGATGGTGTTGGCGGAATTGTGAAAACGCGTAGGTTGAATTCCGCCAAGGATCGAACCTGAGATGTTCGGGTTTGAAGTCCAGTAACTTATCCATTCGACAAACGCGAACGCTGATGTCTAGCGGCTGTTACTGGCTTATTAAGATGTCACCACAGTGCTCTCCTACCAGTGAGTCAATAGAGACGAACGAATTTTTATAGCGCCAAGCGCTGTGGCGAGCGAAGAGAGTGTTTTCAATACCACCAAGCGCTATGGCGGGCGAAGATAGTTACTGCTGCGTCAAGTGAGTCTGATGACTGTGTTGATTGCGTTTGCCGCTTGTAAATGGCGCCACGACAGCTGCTTGAACGGAATTGTGCCAATGTGTAAGTTGAATTCCGCCAAGGATCGAGCCTACGATGTTTGGGTTGGAAGTCCAGTAACTTATCCATTTGACAAAATCGATCGCTCAAGTCTAGCGGCTGTTAGTGGCTTATCATGATGTCACCACAAACTCTTAACAATAATGACAATAACATGTTCAAAAACGTATTTAATATTTTTGCAATATTTGTGTGCTTAAATTTAGTTACTAAGAATTCTAAAATATACTTAAGAAAATTTTAATTTTTTAAATAAAGATTGGAGGAAATATCACATTGAAATAAAATTAAATTCATTCAAAGACTAACTGTTTAAGTTTTAAAGTGATGCAAAAAAAAAAAAAATGGCTTTGGTGTTATTATATACTCCAAAGTTATCATAGAAAAATTTTGATAAATATTTAACCATCCAATTAAAATTTTGGAGAAACCCTTTATATAGTGAGTACCTCCTAAATAAGAAATGGTTACTTCTTCTATTTTGGTAACTCTCGGTTCATTGACCTTTTTTGTGGAATGTTTTGCACTTTCACGAAACATTTATGCTGCATATACTTGTCTCTAAACATTATCGTGTTAAACAGTGTCTTTGTCGTAAAGAAGCTATCATAAAAGACAGAAAAGTGATATACCTATTATTATTTTGGTGCAGAGATATATTCTAATCATTAAATGGTTTGTACGGGTTGAAAGAGTTAACATCCGCAAATGAGTGCATAGACAAGTTTTTTAAAGTGATTGTGCTGCTGTAAGAAAATCTTAGAGCTATGTATGATCTAAAGAGTCTTCTTTCAATCGTATTTTGATGGAATATGCACCGACACTCTCTAAACTAATGATATTTCTCTATGTGATACTCATGTCTTTGATTTTTAAAAAAAAATCCCCGAAAGAACATTGGTTTATTTGTGACAAAGAGATTATTGGATCATACAGAAAAAAGAACTCTTCAATACTCCAGCCTTTTCTTAGCTGAAGCTGTCTATACAAGGATGGTGTATTCATCATGCACGAGTAAACTTGGTTAAAATGCAAAGATGAACATTCATCAAAGATATTTTGCTTTACCCCCTCAAAAAAGGGTTAGAGGTGCTTAATGTTTTGATAATTAAAAAGAAGAAATTATTTAAAAAGGTATAAAACTCTTCATCTGTTAAATGCATTCAATTGTTAAGATGTATTTAAATACAACTTTTTAAAAATGTGTGTACTTTAAATTTACTTGAACTATCGAAATATTTCTGTTTTCAAATCACAAATTCATAATAGATTTGATATTTGTGGTTGAATGTTGATTATTATGATTATTATGGAAGCAACAGGACTTATGTAATATGTTATGTTTCTGTAATAACCACTTTCACACGCGGAACAAACACAAAGACAAGACATTCATGCTTAACAGTACAGTATCACATCTCATTCTCATTACCCTCGCAATGCATTATGGGATAGCCTATCAGACATATGGCACCCAACGTGGGCCCATTTATTCAAGTGTATGTTTTATGAAATACGCATGTGAAAAGAGCTTCATGAACTATGAAATCAGTTTTCCCTATGTATATTACCAAATAGAGGAAAAACTCCATTATTTTAATAAAAAAATTAACTCATTTTATAATTTCTGTTACAAGTGTAACATGATTAAATAAAAATTTCGAGGTATGTGTGTGTGGTGACAACTTAATACGCCAGTAACAGCCACTAGACACTAGCGTTCGCTTTTGTCGAATGGATAAGTTACTGGACTTCAAACCCTAACATCGTAGATTCGGTCGTTGGCGGATTCAACTTACACATGGGCACAATTTCACCAACACCATCGCCACATGTGTGCTTGCATGCTTAAAATAAATAATCTATATTTATTGAAAATCATATCTCTACTAATAAAGGGAAATGTGTACAAGTTCTCACTCTACAAAAGAAACCCTTTTTCACAGAGCTACTAAATGTGGTCCAGATATACTTTGAAGGATGTGGCACTTCTGATTGTTTTTTCTTTTGATATTTTACTTGATTAAAAATTATACCAGGTTTTAGTGTTTTTCAACCAAAAAGGATTTAAAATCAAAAATATTTTTTTAATAATGCCTTTTTTACATTTTATTTTATTTATTTAACAATCATTTTAAACAGACGATTTCATTGTTAACCTGAGATTCAAACCGCCTGCATAGTTTCATAAAATTTAAATTCCTATGTTGGAAGCTAAGGCAAAAAGAAATATTCGGCTGACTGATTGTCTGTGTAGTTTAATTGAGGATTTGAAAAATGAAATGACATTGCCGTTAAGAAGACCGATTTTAGCTTTTCAAGAAAGTCCCAAGAAACCAAAATGTTGGCAATGAGAATAAGAAACACGCCATTCAAAAGCAATTCGAGTTGGTGAATTACTGTGAATAGAAAGTTATCTACTAAGCGAATTTTTTTTCTAGGCACCCAAAATTTGGAAATGCTGCTTCGACACATTGAAAGTGACATCTAGTTTGTACCCCAGAAACTTCCCGTCTTCCATTGAATTAGACCCCAACATCATTTGGTAAGTCGATTTCAAACAATTTCACACCTTCAGATAACTGTTTTCTTTTCAAAAGGGAGGTTTTCGGCATTAAAATAATTTGTCATTCCCAATTATCTCCAGACATGTCAGTGAAATGAAGTCCGTAGAATCCGTCAAAAAAAAAAAAATATTTACAAACATTTCTTATGACTTGCAATCCACTCACATTAAAGTCAAATAAACTATGTCATGGCAATGATCGATGCATCAGGAGCTGTCTTCCTATTTGTTTTTATTTCATCATTTTTTCCTTAATTTTTTTTAGTTATAACCTTCTGATGGTTGGTTGATTTTGGTTTGATTTCTGTCATTATTGGCGCAAGAGCCATTCCTGGCGAAAGCTGTGTAATACTTTTGTTGAATTAAAAGAAAAATGTAGAAACCATTTAGATAAATTACGATACAGGTTTTAAAACACAAAACACATACGATTAGCAAATGTTAACCTAAAAAGAAGAAAAAAAAAGTTAAATACTTATCAATATCCCCATTGATTTTAAAAATTTAAAAACATTTGGATGGTGTTTCTCACCAGTCAAGTCTTTTAGGTTCAGAGAATTTGACTTAAAATGGCAATGAGGATGATGATCAAAGGAAGGACATTCAACAAAGATGTGCCTCACACTAAAAAAAAAATTTTCAAAAGTTTTATTTATTAAATTTATTTAAGAATTACTTATGTTATTCTTGCCATATTTTCAATTGCTCTTTTCTTTATTATTTAGTTTGTTACTGATCAATACTGAAACGAATCAATCACTCTGCAGTTCACCGACATCTACTTCAGCAAATCAGAAATCTACATCAGCACTTGAAATACAGAGGCAACAAGAAGCTTTGAGGACTCTATATAAACTTGTAGTTGGAACCTATTTCAAAAACAGAGACTCTGAGATTGACAAAAAATTGCTGCCAGATAACACGTGTAAGTTTACTTTCTTTGTTGTAAGGCGTTTTTGTAAAGTTTTTTTAAAATAATATTCTGCTATCTGTTTATGCTTTCAGTCAAGCTATTCAGGAAATATTTATTTGAATAACTATTTTTTGGATTTTTAAAAATTATTATTTATGTTAATTTAAAAACTATATAAATAAAGTAGATTTTGTAAATGTAAATTAGCTGCAAAGGAAAAATATTGATGTGGTGTTTTAATTGTTCAAACCAAATGCTTATGAAATTAGTTTTTATTGCAATATCATTTATTTAGTTCAAATTCCTTTTATGGTCTTTTTGCATATTCATTTAATTGATCCCTTTTTTAAAATTACTGTTAAACATTCAATAATTTATTGATAGGTACATAAAAAAAATTTAATCCCATTTTTAATATTTAATTGCCTATTCATTTAAAATACAAAAAATTTTAAATCCATCTTTTTTATTTTATCTTACGATTCAGAAGATTATATGAAGAGTAATACGTTAATAGAGTATTGCTTTAAATTTCAACTGAAATGAAATTAGAAATAACTGAATGGTTTTTAAAGTGTGTCAAATAATTGAATATAAATTGATAAAAAAAAAAGAAAAATATTGAATAGTTGATAAGAATCGTTGTATCTCATTTGACAGAATTTTTTAGGGAAAAAGGAAAAAAAAAAAAACTTTTTAAGAGTTTATCTCTTTGTCTAAAACTGATGAAACAATTTGTATGTGACCGAGATCTGAACAAGTGGACAGATTTTCTTCATCGCGAATATTGCAAAGCGTAAGAAATGCCTCATTGAAACTTTCATAGAAATTAATTAATTAATAATTTTTATTTACTAAAAATTGTTTTGATGTGTAGAAAAGTGTGTTTTACTTCTAGTATTATATTGTTACTGAATTAAAATCATTTATCTATTTAAGTAAAAGTGAATAATCATACATACATTCATACATCGCTTCCCTAGTGGCACACAATTAGTGTACAATATTGTATGACATTGATCAGCATTCGCTATAATGTTTAATATTGTTTCATATAATATAATAACTTGTAATATTGTACAGTGTTGTGCAACAGACTGTGCTACTTGGGTTAACAATCACCTCTCAATATGGGTGATTTGCATAGCCAACAAAACATAACTTTAAAAATGAACCTCTTAACGATCCATGTTTTGTAGAAATGAGTGACCAGGAAACATGATGTTGTTGTTGTCTAATACCACTTGGTCATACCAAGCCTGAATAAGCAGAGCTCTTTCGAATGAAGGCAGGGGTGTGCGCCTTTCGTTGTGAACGAGCACCGTTCAGGTGAAAAGACGACACACGACAAAATCCTTCTCAGGGGACGGTCGAATTCATTCATACACTCATTCATCCATCAGCAAGTCAGAATTTAGATCCAAATCAGAGACCGACTCATCCCTGATTCAGTACCCCCAGAGGTATCGTTTTGTTATGGGAACTTGGAGGACTCTGCAGTCACGACCTATTGAACTGCCATGAGCCAACACGGCGGTCTTTGGACAAGACGAGGACAGAACCCGTGACCTTTCGGTTACAAGATTGACGCTCTACCGACCAGGCTACCGCGGCCTAGGAAACATGCAGGATCAGGTATCTTTCTCTGTTGAGCACTTGTTTGACGAGATTTTTTAATTTTCTGCATAGCAGATGCTTTGGCTGGAGAGCATTGCTGACCTTGACGCTGAAGTAAAAATGCGTAGTGTCATGAAAAGTCCTTAAAAAGTGCTTAAATTTTAAAAGAAACATTTTTAAGTACCGTAAAAGTGCTTAAATTCGGAGGAAAGGTCCTTACTAGTGCTTAATTTTCTCGAGAAATGTGAAGAAGATGTTATCTATTAAGAAGATATCCCTTATTGTTTCCGCATTCGATGAATGAGTTCAATCGATGCGAGTCATAAATATTTGTTTATTGAATAAATCAAAAAAGAAAACCGACAAAAGAGAAGCATTCGGTGAAGGGATCCAAGAGTTTAAACCCATGTTAAGATAGTGGTTAATGAACTTTTTTTTTTCATTCGTTTTCACAACATTGAGCACTGTATTGAAATATTGGAATGGTTATTCCAAAAGTGCGAATTGCGAAATACGCTGAGCTTGTTCCAGCTTGAACAACTTTTGAATTTCTTTTACATGTAATGTTCTAAATAGTTCTCTCCTTATAAATGTTGACTTAAATTTTTGATAATGACAGTGTTTTTTCATTTTTATTATCCTTTCCTGTTTTTGTCAAAACCAAAAAGACATCATTTGCTTTACAATAGAACACATGAAAATATAGGAATAAATATTAAAATTAAAAAAATACACATTTAAAATTAATTTTTTAAAATTTCAATAAAAATTATACATTACAATAAAACAGAAATAACCTAAGATTACAAAAAACATAGGTTTATCTATGCGTTCCCATATAGAGGTGCTTAATTTTTTAGGCTATGGTGCTTAAAAATATTTAATTTTTGCAGCACTTTCTCAATATACATCCTGTAAGGCATTTGAGAAAGTTTTTGTTAAATCTTAATCCACAAGATTATGGTGCTTTAGAAACAACATAGCTGAGAACAAATAAACGTCTTTACGACTTTCTTTAAAATGAAACAGGACATTATAAATGAATGACACAATTATAAATTTGTTTGGATATTTCTTTTGGGATGCAAGACTGTCCTATTTCAATTAAATTCTTATGGGAAGAAAATGCATTTTTTTAAGAGCGTTTGTCATTGTGAGTCAGATTCGAGTATTCGATTGCATTTTTTGAATGAAGCTCCACTGTCATTTAAATTCATTTGTAGTTCAAACTACCTGGTGTATTCTTAAATGTTCACACATACATGGAAGAAATAGGAAGGATTTAGTAAAAGTTTCATGACAGTGAACTGTTTTATTAATTAAAAACTTAGTTTCCATTGGCACAAAAGATTATATACTTTTTATGTTCCCATTCTTATCGAAGAAAATGTAAATATTCTGAATCATTTTATGTATTTGCATTTAAATTACCACTCACAAAGCTAATTACACCGTGTGTCATTCTTTAAAAAAATTATTGTTAACCTGAAAAATTAATTGTATTTGCTTGTTTCTAAAAATAATTTATCCTAGCAGTTATTCTTATTCTAATTAAAAATAGAATATATATATGTGTGTGTGTTTGACTGTGTGTAGAGATTTAATTAGTGGCCATTACCATTCCATATTTAGTTTTATTTTATTATAATAGATGGCACCGTGGGGTCTACTGAATACCATAAACTCAAAGTCTAAGACACGTGACGTCAAGTTTGAGAAAAACGAGCTATGAGCATTCGCTCGGTAGACAGCGAGAGAATGGGTCATTCGTTTCGATATCATGGTTATTTGATACGCAACGGTGACACATAGTTTTGCCATGAAACATTTGATTAGGCTTCACCCTTGGTGTCATCTAAATATTATATTTTTATCTCTAATGTAAATAGCCTGTCCTGACCTAATCGTTAATGTCTTTTCTTTTAAATCTTCTTTGCTGTAAATAAATTTAACTGTTTTGATTTAAAAGCCTCTTCTCTTTAATCAGTGACCCTAGACACTGATTTAAATGAGTTTGAATGGGCATTTTATCTCATCCATTTACGCACGCACGCACACACCCACACACATTCATGGGGATATTTAATTTAAATGTTCATCAAGAAACATTTTTTAAAAAGTAATATACATGACATTTGTACCTGTAACTGTCATTAGCCTGATTCAATCAACAATAAATGTAAGTTTTAGCATAATAATGTCTTTTTTTTCCATTATACCAATATCAAATTTTTCTCACAAATACACAAAACACAAGAAATTGAAAATAAACACAAGGAAGGTTTATTGAAAATTTTGTTGCATTGAACTAAATATTTTCCATAAATACCATAATAATGCTTTCTTCTTTATTGACATAAAATGTATGCATTGTTAAAAATGTCCTTAAAAAGTTTTTTTTTTAAGTTTGTGTATGTTTTACAAAAAGTCAAAAGTGTTACATGCTGAATGTATGAAGATGAAAATCTGAATCTGTAAGCAAATAAACATCCCTGAGCTTTGTTTTACATTTTTGATTATTTTCAATTTGTCTTTGTATAGTTTTCATGCTTAGAACTGTTGCTTGTGTATTCAATTCATTAATTAGTTTCTCTAAATATTTTATAGGTTCCTCATTTGACTATGGAGATGTTGATTACGGGAACTGCCAGCCTCTCGAATATTACATATTTTTGGAAGAAAACAAATGCTATGTGATTAATGAGCAACCATTTCAGATCTATCTAGTGTACGACAAAATGATACCAAATTATGCTCTGAGGTATGTATCGTTAGTCTGTTTTATTAACGTAATACATCTTCCTTCCCATTGTAACTATATTCGTTTCAAAACATTTTATAGATTATTTTTAAGAGAAAAGTTAAACACTTAAGAAAGTTGGTTGATATTTTTTATTTATATATATATATGAAAAAATTAATTCTGATTTGTTGAAAATATGTAATGTACTATTATCATTCTAACAAATTATTGAAAATTTGTTAAAAATTCAATAAAACCCATTTGAAAATATTATTTCAAATTCTCCTTATAATATTTTCCAAAAAAATTCTTGCTGGTTTTTAACTATTTCTATTATTTTTAAATCAGAAACTCTCATATTTTCATTTTAAAATTTCATCGATTGAATTAAACAATAAAAGAATTGCATGAATAGGGATGAAAGTTTGCTTTAAGATACTTTCTATATTATTAGTTTGTTTGAATTTATTGTTTAATTGAATTGTAAATCTTAAAAGTTTGTAATGGCATATTTTTAATTTATCAAAAATAATAAAAGGAGTCTGTAGATCCAATCGCGAAACTCTCAACATTGGCAGTTTCTGTTTCGTGTGAAAGCTTATGACTTCTAGACAGTCCATCAATGGCCAATTGCTTACCTTCATCATCCTGTAATGATTCAGCTTCTCCCCGGCCTGACCATTGGGGTTTCTTTTTCACACGCTCCATCATTGCCCTTTCCGGACTGGTCTCCTCAATGGCGTCTTTTCATGGCAGTGGAATTGCGTACAGATGGACAGGTGGAGAACTCTCCTTCTAAGAAGGGACATCTGGCCTTTTAGATTGAGTCCAGATAAAAGACCACCCGTGCACTCATCGTGTCTGCGACACAGATGTGTATCCTGCATTGTGGACCACGAACATTCCTGCGGTTAACTGTAGACCAGTGAAGTTTTTGCTGAACGATGATTAGAGAATCGGCAGCCCAAATGCTCCAATGTGGATGAGAGGTGGAGTTGAAGGAATAGAGAAAAGGCGAGGTTTTTGGAGAGAGAAGAGAAGAGACGAGGAGTTTTATGGTGAAGAGGTCGAGAGGAGAGATCGGTGAAAGCCGAACGTTCGCGATACGATTCCACCCGAGGAATTCGGTGGATTCCTGGAGCTAACCCCGGTACCAGCACGAGACTTTGACGGCCGGTTAGCTGTTCTCGCGAGTTTCTCCAAAATATTTCGAGGAACTATTCTTGTGGTGTTCCACATGGACTTTTCATTGAACCTAGATGATAAATAGTAATTTTTCTGTAAATTAAAGCTGTAAATAAAGTAATTTGATTAAAACAATACCCTTTATTTCATCGGACCAGATCGAGACTTTACAATCCACATTTAAAATAAAAATCTTTACTTAACTGCACATTCTCTATGGAAAAGAACCGTGACTATTTCTTTAAATATAATCACTGTACAGATTTCTATCATTTTTATTTTATATGAATGTTTATGACCGCTAGATACTTCATCAATGGTTGCCTACCCTGCCTCTTGTATAAACTGGAAATGCTTTTTTGCTTCGAATTTTTGCCAAGGCGACTCAAAGTGTATAACATTGCTTCGAGATGCCAACTTTCATTCTGCTGTTCTGTCGGCGATGAAGCACTAGAAGTCTGTTGAAGTGGTGACAGGATTCAGATCCAATCAGGAGAAACAATCAGTCAGAGAGAGAGTGGATGTTGTTTAAGTTGCACTTTCAAAATAGTCCATTGATCGGATTGATCACATATTTCATTTCAGTTGGCACGGAGCTATGAGTGTAGCGACGGATTGAACCTGAGATGTTTGGGTTCGAAGTTCAGTAACTTACCCGTTCGACAAAAGCGAACGCTGGTGTCTAGCGGCTGTTACAGGCTTATTCAGATGTCATCACATGACAATTTATTTTGAGAAGGAAAACAGTAATTCAAAAGTTTGACTGATGGATGACATTTCACTTATTATAAGATGCAAATTAAAAGATATTATACATTGTTGTGAACTTTTGTTCAAAGTGCTTTGACTAGAAAAAGTAGGTGCAGCAGCATATGTGGATAAAATTTGTTGTATTCTGGAAACTTCAGAAAAAACAGAAATGCAGTTGGTTTTTAGTTGCTCCCAAGCCAAAAACAGAATTTTATTAAATGTGAAATGTTTTTTTTTCTTTCCTTTTTTTCCTAGTTTATATTGATTGCTTCTCTTAAGTGCAAATTTGAAATTTCACATTATGAATTAGATAAATATTTATATATAAAAATTTATTTTTAGGCAGATTCTCACTGTACAGTCCGTCTGTTAAAAATTAGGACTTTACTTTTAATTATAATAATATCTGATGCCTAAAATTCATTTTTAATTTATTTTATACCTTATCATTAGTTCTCCTAGCTTTCTTGAAAAATAAAAACATTATTCTTTTTTCTTTGCAGATCTGTATCTCATAAAACTTTGAAATCATTGACTGAAAAAAATTTATTCCCTGAGGTATGAAAATTGGATTGCAGGAATTTTGTTGGAAGTGGAAAAAATACTGAGCTATTTTTGTATTCCTTTCTTATAAGAGGAACATATATTATTTTTTATATTCCAATTAGTTATACTTTGAATCATATGTTTGTTATACATATTTTCATTTTTTTATCTGTATAAATAAAAGTGAAATTTTATAAGTAGTCGTTTTTATAGCCTTCCAAATTAACTGTTTACTGCATGTTTTTCAAATAGATGTATCGTGGTTTCGTCAAAATTAACTAATAACCTTTTTCTTGAAAATTATATTTAAAATTATGTTTTTCTTTGTTTGTCATAGAAATTTGTAGTTTTTACTACAAGCAGAATCTTAGATGATGCCGCAATCATTGGCGTATCGTCAGCTCATAAATTTGAAATGTTTAAAAAAACATTGATCAGAAAATGGCAATTAAAAATAATAAACCCTTAAGTACCGATAAATTTTTTTATTTCTAAACTATGCATGAAATTTTTTTTCATTTCAGGTATGTTAAATAACCAATATATGATATAAATTCTTTTTATCTTTGCTAATAGAAAATTTATGTAAATTTCAAGTGATGCCTCAGTAAAACATTCCCCTACACTTGCCCTATTCGCGTGATAATACTCTTTCAAAGATGAGTCTATACCAGAGGTGTCCAAACTTTTCGCGGCACGGGCCGGATCGAAATTAGATCCATGTTATACGGGCCACATGTATATACAAATTGAAAAATATCATTATGAGTAAAGTAGCATTAAATATTATTAATTAATACTATTTTATTGTAACTTGAAAATACAAAATACTAAACAAACAAAGTATAATTATATAATTATTTTATATAAATTGAAATATTTTCATGCATCTTCTATATTTATGCAATATGTCATGCAACCGCCCCGGGCGGCAAAAGTTTTAGGTACGCTACTGTGCGCGTGCAATAATTCCATGAAAACGTTATCGAAATCAAAACGATATTTGTTTATTTATACTTAAGTGCTTCTTTAAGCGAACTACTCAAAATTGCTGATGCTTTATTTACAACAAAACAATAAGACTCTGCTTATCATCCAAATTCACATGCGTATAAAATTTCTTTTATGTTTGAGTTACCGAAATATTTTTTTTATTTAGTCTTATAACTTAACAGCGCGATAGACATTTGTGTTTGGTCAAGACCAACAACTCCGTTTTGTTGGCCACGTAGTTTTTCGATATACCTTTATGAGAATGAAAAGGTTTGGGCGAAAACATCATTATGTTTTAAAACCCTCCGCGGGCCGTATAAAATCACTTGGCGGGCCGTAGTTTGGACACCTCTGGTCTATACTAATATATAAATGTGAAATTTAGATGGATGGATGCTTGTAACTCAATCACGTCAGGATAGATGAACAGAATGGGATGAAATTTAGTGCAAAGATAGATTACAGTCACGAATAAAACATAGGCTTCTTTTTATTCCACTTCATTGACAGGTTCATTTTTTATTCATTAAAAACTAACTTTCGCGCCAAAAAGATGAGAAAAAATCCCGCCAAAGATGAGTAAGGCTCCAGTTTTTTTTTTCCCCAACAGGGTTGAGGTTAGGGTTTTCGACCGATTATTTCGAACGATTCTATTTATTTTTTTAGAGCTTGATGTATTTAAAATCAAATGTTGTTCGTGAAACGATCTTCCGGATTCATTCTGAAGTACTTTTAGATGAAAAGAAGACTGAATAAAGGAATCAAAAAAGTTTCTAATCTGCAATGCGTTACCCCAACTGGCGTAGGAAAGTCAGACATGTGCGTTACGCCAACTGGCGTTGAAAGTTCGCGCGTACTTTCGAAAGTTGCTGTGACTGCAACTGCGTTTTCATTTTAATGAAAAGTTTAATAAATGATGTGCATAATACTGTTGCAGCTATCTCCATCTCGATCCATAAATAAGATGGATTGGACCGGGCTTGATTGGCTGTTTTGTTTTATTTCGGGTATACATTGTAAATAAATTGTTTTTCCGTTAGATGGGGTTTTTTTTGTTATTGAATTGTGTCAATGTTATATGTTTTTCGTATATGCCTATACTTTTAAATGTATCGTTTTTAGGTGAGGCTTAATGTTTTTTATATGATAATTTTTCGTATATATGCATCAATATTTTCACGCGTACAGAGTCTCTGGTAATAGCAGTATTAAATAAAATGTATAATAAATCGTCTGCAACGTTCATAGTTTTTTACGTGTAATAACTAGTACTTCTTTAAATAAATATCAAATGTATAATATTTAAAAGGAACTATTTATACACTTTTTTATTGGAGAGTAACCTCTAACAGGAAAAAATAAATATCATATAAACCAGATGCATGTCTGTCTACACGCCCAACTGCTAAACTCATAAACGGACAAGGAGAAAATACAATAAAAAGATTAAAAAATGGAATGATGGGGTAAAAAGAAAAAAAAAAAGTCGATGGACGCGCTTTTAGGTGAGTCCATTCGAACTGTCATTCTAATGCCCTTAAATTCAAAGGGTTGATTTTGTTCTCTAAATAAGTCACTCAGTTTCAGGATACCGTCGTGGGTTATTCAAACCAAAGGTTTCTATTATCGCTTGCAATATCTCTATTATTAATTCCATAAATCATCTTTATTTACGGTAAACCTAATTGAATTTATACAGGATATGTATTCAAATTATGACTAATTTGCAAAATAGTGGTGCAGAGGTGCGGATGAAAAGAGTAAGCAGACTGTATAACAGCGTTCTCTTTATTTTTTCAAAATTGTTGACTCCAGTACCTACAGGTTGGCACGGCAACGCCCGATCTCTCTCCGCCACGTCATTCACAACAAATCGAGTTATTGTTACAGTTAACAACCCAAAATATTATTATAGGGAATGTACAGAAAAATATTAAACATGGTTGAGTTTTGAGTCGCCTCCCGGCAGGAAGACCCATATGCCTGAGCCGAGCGAGACAGTTTGAGAACTGTTCTGAGACGTTACATGGCTGCCAGGTTAGCGTAGTGACAGAATGCGCCAAGGGACGGTGTTCCGCCGCCAAAGGCGTGACATCAGTAATAGACATAAATATTGTTTAGTACTGTTAGCTTGGTCTAAATGAAGTAAATAATTACGTTAAATACAACTTGAGCCAAACAATGCATTGACGAATAATGAGATTTAGATTATTTTTTTTCATACTTTGCTCTGTGAGCCATATTTTACAAAATATTTTTAATAATACCTTAAACAAAAGTTGCTATATCAATAAATCTTCTAAATAAGTCAGTTAAACTAACTGATTTATAAAATTAAAAGAATATTGTTATGTAAGCGTGCTCTTTTAGATCTTTTCGTCCACCACCTTAAAAACATAAATCAATTTCAGACCAATACTTCCGGAATTATCTTCATAAACAAATGAAAAATCCTTTCTAATGCTCGAGCATTCTGACTGTAATAATTGTCCATGCCAGACAGGAGTATTCCGAGTTCTCCTCAAGCAGTGGTTACACGACCTGCGCCCGTCTGCAGACGAGTCACGTGCTCCCCCTTCGACTCCTCTTGCGGTTTTCTTTGATGGCTGGGTGGTTTCCCGACAAATTGTCGGTAGAATCGAATGGCATCAAAGAAAACCGCAAGAGGGGTCGAAGGGGGAGCACGTGGCTCGTCTGCAGATGGGCGCAGGTCGTGTAACCACTGCTTCAGAACTCCCACAAAAATGACGTGCTCTCTCCGCGTCCAGACCCTTTAAGGGATATCATGGGTTTTTTTTAATAATTTGTTTTGTGGCTTGTGTTCTTTGTGCCGTTCTGGTTTATATATGGTGTAAATGGAGTCAGTCTCTCTAATGTGATTACTTTAAATTTATACATATAAAACAAAGTCGTAAATAATATTACACCATTGATAACGCAAAAATGGTTGTACTGGTTTTAAGATGTTTTTCTTCTTCTCTTTGGATTCGTCTCAACACCGAATAGCAGAACAACCATTAAAATATCTCAAAAGTTCAGGGGAAAAAATTAATCTCCATTTTAGGTGATGATCAATGTGATTCACTGGAGGAAAATTTTATGATGAAGAAGTTCTCATGCTGAGGATTCCCGTGATCCCAAGCTATATGTCCTTTGAATTTAAACGAACTCAATTTCCAACTCGTGTTGTATTCGCAATGGCCATTAACAAATTACAAAGCCAATCGTTGAGTTTTTGTAGTTTGAATCTAGAAAACCCATGCTTTTCTCATAGTTTATTATATGTGGGATATCCATGCGTTGGTAAACCATCCGCTTTATTTGTTCTTGCGCCTAATAACAAAACAAAAAATGTTGTATAGTAGAAAGCGCTTAACTCAAGAGAATATAAGCCTGAATGTATACATATATAAGAAAAATGTCTTTCTGACAAACTATTGTAACACTTATTTTTGTAGTTTTATTGATTTTTCTCCTTATATTATTATAACAAGTCAGATATGATTAAGATGGGAACAGCCGTTCTTAAGTTATAAATGGTGTAATTAAACTGTTCATTGATTGTTAGGAGGTGCGAATTTCGTCGGGTCAGCTAGTAAATCAATAGATAATTACAATTACTGACGATTGTTAAATGTTTCATTTTTCAAGGACAGAGATTTGTGGTGCGGATTCGCTATTTTCTACATTGTTAAAAAATTTAAATTCGAGATTTTACCAAATCTCCTCATTTTAGAACTGCCCGGGATAAGAATGCCTTTTTGGTTTATGCCTGTCTGTGAAAAAAAAAAATTCTTTCAACTCGACAGCTGACATTTGGTGTGTGACCATTACACTGAATTTGTAGAGTCCAAACAAATTTTGAAAAAAAAAAAATCCATTCGAAAGTTTAAACGTTTATACAAAAACTAGAAAACGGGGGGAGGTAGATAAATAAAATTATTAGATGTTTTTATCAGGCGTTCTTGAACACTATTTACTATGGAAAAGAAAACATAAAATTTCAGCAGTAACATTTTTAAATTATCATTCTGGAGTGTAGTCACTGTATACTTGAATAACTGTTTCAATAATCGAGTATTCGAGAATAATCTTCTGACTATGAGTCCAGCGTCATAACCATTCAGCTATGCAGACTCGACAATGTTTCGTTTCAATGCGACAATTCATTCAGACAACAATTTCCCGATTCATCAGTGGACACCTGAAAGGACTTACTTTCGAGAGGGGTCTCAAGATGCACCCGAATCGCTCTAAATGTCAAAATGAACCGGCACATATGCTTGAGTGCCTGGGATTGTCTTTTGAGGACCTTGTAACGTCTCGATCAGTTCCAATCAAATTAAGGGTAGCGTTTTAATCAAATTATTTTGTTTACAGCTTCAATTTACAGAAAAATATGATACTATTTATCATCTAGGTTAAGTGAAAAGTCCATGCGGAACACCACAATAATAGTTCCTCGAAATATTTTGGAGAAACTCGCGAGAACAGCTAACCGGCCGTCAAAGTCTCGTGCTGGTACCGGGGTTAGCTCCAGGAATCCACCGAATTCCTCGGGTGGAATCGTATCGCGAACGTTCGGCTTTCACCGATCTCTTCTCTCGACCTCTTCCCCATAAAACTCCTCGTCTCTTCTCTTCTCTCTCCAAAAACCTCGCCTTTTCTCTATTCCTTCAACTCCACTTCTCATCCACATCGGAGCATTTGGGCTCCCTATTCTCCAATCGTCGTTCTGCAAAAACTTCATTGGTCTACAGTTGACCGTTGGAATGTTCGGGGTACACAACAATGCAGGGTACACATCAGTATCGCAGTGACGATTAGTACACTGGTTGTCCTTTATCTGGACTCCCTCTAAAGGGCCAGATGCCCCTTTCTTAGAAGGAGGGTTCTCCTCCTGTCCATCTGTACGCAATGACACTGCCATAAAACGTCGCCATTGAAGAGACCAGTCCGGAAATGGCAATTATGGAGCATCTGAAAAAGAAACCACAATGGTCAGGCCGGGGAGAAGCTGAATCGTTACAGCCTATACAGGTCTGCTTCGCTTGTTTTCAATTTTCTGAAAGTAAACGGACTCGTGGACCTCGTCTAGTATATTACTAGACATGAAGATTAAAAATAAGAAGAAGAACTGTTTCAATAACCAAATAATGACCCATATTGGAAAAAATATTATCAAGAGTTCTTGAACACTATTTATTATGAAAAAGGAAACATACTAGTCAACTTTTTAAATGATTAATCCGGAGCGTAGTCCCCATTCACTTCAATAACCGATCGATGGTTGAGTGGTCTGCATTGAAGTTGTCGGCCAGCATTCGAGTTGCCAAGCTTTCGTCTCCTTCCACGACTGCCCAAAATGCCTGGTCGTCGAAATCCGATTGTCGACCTCTTCTTGGCTTCTCTTCCAAGCTGGTGTTCTCAGATTTGAAGCGGGCAAACCGTTCCCTGTATCGACTGCCTCTGATAGTGCCCTCACCAATGTGGTTGTTGAGATCGCGAAATGACTGCTCAGCTATCCATCCTTTCTCATAGGCTTACAGTATAATATGACGAATATGAGTATGTTTATAGCTGAAACGAATGTTTTCATTTATAAATTTATAAACTGTTGTACATTTTTATTAAAATATAACACGTGAAAGAAAACCCGCCAACGTTAGAGCAACGGAGTAACAAAAACTCTTATATTTACTTCGGAACTTATTGATTCTAGAGAAATCTGAATATATTTTTTGTCTATATTTTATTAATATATGAATAAAGATTTTAAAAACGTAATTTTGGAAACAAATTGTTTATTTCACGTCAAAATCATAACTGTTTTTATCAAAAGCAGGCAAAAAAACTTAAGAGAGGGTTTTTTTTTTTGCACAGATCAGATCAGAATCTTTACAAAAATCTTTTTATGCACGAATCTAAATTGTATTTACAAAGGAAAAACAAACAAACAACATAAAACACTATTGTTGGAGCTACAGAACTTAGTCACTTATCTGTCTTAGTATGGGAAATAAAAAATTAACCCCTTGCAAATTCTACTTTTTTTGCTTACACCTCAGACGTCTGCTTATTTAGATGCCAACTACATAATTTTTTTTCCATCAGTCAGTTATTCAAATAAAAGCAATTACAGCTAAAGCTCCTTATTCGCGCTTCCTTCATTCGCGTTTTCACTATTCGCGGATTAAAAAAATGCGTCCCAATTCCGATATTCGCGACTAAAAATTTCATTATTCGCGGATCTCATAAGAGCATACATAATAATAAAAGGATTCCAATAGGTATCCAACCCAATATCCTTTGTAAATGCCGTCAAATGGACTAATAAAAAAAGTAAAATAGATCTTATTACAACTTTGCCTAAAGTATGTTGTTAAATGCAAACATAGCCGAAATCGCGAATGGAATAGGTGTTCGGTGTTTTTGAGAATGTAAACAAACATAATGAAAGCAACCTTATTACTCAATGAACAAAGTATATTTTTAAATATTGCTGCTCCGTTCTATGGTAAAAGCCGCTTTGCGTGTTTTATTGTTTCGTCTTTCACATTCGTTACAAAAATTGAGATCGAGTAACACGTCTCTTCCGCCCTTTTTCTAATTTATAATGTCAACTAAAATTAAATGAGAAACGAGTTTCGATACAAAAAAAAATCTGCATTACCGCTTAAATGAAAATAGAAATGCTTGATCATTTACGCCTTGGAGAGTCATGTGCATCCACATCACGTTCATTCAATGTCAACGAATCAACTGTAGGATCGATAAAAAAATCATAAGATAAAATAAGGTCGTTTGTTGCTTCAACTTCTCTGTGAGCGAAAATTGTTCGTGATCCAGCAATAGAAAAAATGGAAGTGGCGTTGTCATTATGGATCGAAGACCGCAACCAATAAAAGGGTGCCCCTGAGTAGTCCAATGGTCCAGGAGAAGGCAAAGCGTCTTTACGCTCATTTTAAAGAACCTTGTGGTAGTTGTGGTGGTGATTGCACAGATGGAGGATTTCAAGCATCGGAAGGTTGGTTCAATAAATTTAAGGTGAGACAATCATTGCATAACATTAAAATCGTTGGAGAAGCAGCATCTGCAGACACTGCTGCAGCAGAACGATATCCAGAAGAATTTGCCAAACCTGTAGCTGATGGAGGATAGAAACAGTACATACAGTTGATAATATTTAAAGCAGATGAAACTGCATTGTTTTGAAAGAGAATGTCAAACAAAGCATTCATTTCTAAAAGTGAAAAGTCTGATCCTGGATTTAAGGCAGCAAAGGATAGAGTTACACTGCTGCTATGTTCTAATGCATCTGGAGATCGTGTCATTAAGCCACTGATGCTTTACAGATCATTTAATCATTGGGCTTTAAAAAATCAAAACAATACATCCTGCCAGTATTTTGGCGTGCTAATACGAAAGCGTGGGTTACAAGCGCTATTTTTTGTGACTGGTTCCGGAATTGTTTTGTTTCTAAAGTTGAAACATTTAAAAAAACAGAATTTAGCCTTTAAAGCACTTCTAGTTTTGGGCAATATACCAGGTCATCCTAGCGAACTTGAAACTATGCATCCAAATATAAAAGTAACATTTTTATCTCCCAACACTACGGCTTTGCTTCAGTTTATGGACCAAGGAATAATCCAGGCCTTTAAGCTCTATTATATTAGACGAACCTTCAAAATCATATTGGATAATATGGAATGTAATCCTGATATGAATTTTATGGAATGCTGGTAGAAATTTGACATAGCAAAATGCATCGTAAACATAAAAAAATCATTGAAAGAACTAAAGCCACACACATTGATGTCATGCTGGAAAAAAACTGTGACCTGCTTTGACCACGGAAAATGAAGAAGAATCTGTGCAAGTTCACATTTTGACTGCAAACATAGCCGAAATCGCGAATGGAATAAGACGAGATGGGTCCGAACAGTTAGAATCAAGTGATATTCAGGAATTGCTTGAATCGCAAGATGAAGATTTAACTGAAACCGACTTGGAGGAAATGTTCAATTCACAGCCCATTGAAGAAGAGGCTTCAACAAGCACTGGAAACGTGACATTTAATTTGAAAAATCTTAGTGAATGGAAAATGAGCTTTGCGATTTATTTATGAACGTCTATGGAGCGAAGTCTTATTTTTAAGAGGCAAATTACTACTGCGACTGCAGCGTATCAGTCTGAATGGAAGGAGCTTTTAAAAACTGCCAAGCAAGATAAAATGACAAAATTCTTCAAACCATTGCCTAAGCCTTAAGATAATGAATCAAAATGTTCAAAAACTTCAGTTAAATTGATTTTTCTATACATTTTTTTTTATTTTATCACCTAGTAACATATCCCCCGTAGTCTCATATAAATGACCATTCCATATTCACGGTTTCTGTATTCGCGGTATATTTATGGAACATATACCCCTTTTACTGTATTCCCTGAAAATAGACGAACAGACTTTAGAATTCATTTTAAATGCAGCATTGAGATATTTTAATTAATATTCTTACAATACGGATAATTTTAAAACTGAGGCTGAAAACTAAAACGCTGTGTGAAAAAATTAATAAAAAAGGAAGATTCTTTTGCCACCAAAAGTTGTTTATAAGTTGACGAGGCGCCGCTGATAATAATAAACGATTATTGTAAAATTAGTATGATAATTAATTCCCCATCGCATATAATTAATGGAGTTAATTTCGCATTTTAGAATTTTAAATAGGTACTCCTTACAATATAATATCTGGTCTATGCATAATTCATTGGCAAATGGCACAATGGTATTATTACAGAAATAAATTTTTCTGTCTCCCAGACAAAAGTATTTTGAGCAATCCAGATTTTCCTGCTTAACAGAGTTTATCTTTGATCATCTTTTTGTACGGTTAATTATAATTACAATGAGTTTGAACTGGTTATTCAATGATTTAAGAGTGCCATCTATTCAATTTCCTAATTAGCATAAATACAATTAGATGTAAATATTGATGGTTATATATCTAGAATATTAGGCAACTTCAAAAACTATAGGCTTATTCTTAAAAATACAAAATATATTGTCAAAATATAACGAGCCTGATCAAATGATTGTCGCGATATCTAAACAGAGTGAAATCTATAGTTATATTGTTTGCTGCAACAACAACAACAAAATACAATAACTGAAATAATAGTTATCTTGTTAGTATTTCAGTAAACATGAATTTAAAAAATATTTATTCGTCGTAGTTAAATAGTACCATCCACTGTATTGTACACTCAATTATTAAACATATCATACATTAAACACTCACATATTTGCAACAATCCTCATTTGAGTACCTTAAAGTATAATATTTCCAAAACCATGGAAGAAGTGATTGCTGTGAGTTCACACCAAAAAGGCGAAATGATTGGCTTTGATCAATCAGAGTTAACTAACTCATCCGTTTACGCTCTCTCTCGAGCAAGCAGTTCACCTTTCAAAATTAGCAAGATTTTGTGGTTTCTAATTTTAGTGGCCTGCCTTTCAGGGGCTGTTTACAAAATTCAAAAGTTTTATTTCTTGTATCATCAGTATCCGATTGTTGTTGATTTTCGCACTTACCAAGAGAGAAGCCTGGAATTTCCCGCTGTGAGCATCTGCAATCTGAACCGGTTCAAGAGTCGTTACAGGGCGTGCGACAGAAATCCGGTTTTCGCTCAGGACAACGAAACGGGAACGCCTCTTCTGCTTTCTGAAAGGAGGAGTTTCCACTATTGCAACTCCGGAAACGGAGTCCAAAATAAAGAGGACAAAATTTACCAGAATCTGAAATTTATGAAGGAATATTACGAGAAAGATGAGATGACCCGTTTGATGATGGGACATTTTCCCATGGGTATGATAAGATATTGCACGTTTAACGGGAAGAGGTGTCCGTGGTTCGATTTAGATTATATCATGAATTTCCGCTTCGGGAATTGTTTATTGTTTAACAGGCAAAACAAAGGTAAAAAAGCATTGAGAGTTGAAGAAACTGGTGTAGGGAAGGGATTACTTTTAGACTTGAATCTTCAAGCTTTCGACTACTTAAATATAACTGAAACTGTTGGCGCCAAAATCATTATTCACGATCCTCGCTACAATCCTAGTCCAGAAGAAGAAGGATTCTATGTCAGTCCCGGATTTGAAACTTTGGTGTCTTTGAAACAAAAACATGTCTCAAGGCTATCGACTCCTTACAGAGATCGATGCATTGATTACGAAAAGCAACCGAACTCCACTATGCTTAATAAGTATCAGTGCATTCGAAAATGTATTCAGGAACAAAATTA
>JAPMOQ010006918.1:52054-63053 GCA_026543055.1 Argiope trifasciata
GGATTTGGTGTTGAGGCAACATTGTTAAAGAAAAAGAGAAATCGGCTCCATGTTACTGAACGCGGCGACTGACGTTTTTTTTAAAAGTGAAATCGAGCCTGATATTAACAAGCTCCTTAAAACGCATCAAATTCAGCCTTCTCACTTGTTAAGTTAGAAATTCGATGTCTTTAAATTTTAATAAAAATACTTTTTATTGTAATGAAGTATGCGTTTTGATTGGTCTTTTATGATTTTGATTGGTTTATTATGGATTACTTCGTATCGTCAAAATCCCTGCCTGTCCTTATGACAGGTAAGTTAAAACTTTTATTCCTCTTTTTGTAAATAAACAAGAAATTCAGTAGAGTTTCCAACAATATTCCATTAGATTTAATTCGTGTTTTCACCATGCGTTATGTGCGCTATTATTTATCTGGAGTGGAAGGGGGGGTGATATTGAAATATTCATTAGAAAAGGGGGCGCCAGTTCAAAAAAGGTTGGGAACCTCTGGTCTAAATGAGCAATCTGCAATTTATATTCTTACAATGAATTTTGTTTTTGGATTTTTATTCATTTTTTGTGGCATCACTGCCATATTTTTGTTTAGGAATTAAAGTACTTATGGTACAATTTTGTTCCTTAAGTACTTAACAAAAGTACTTTGTTCCATAAGTACTTAACAAAAATCCACCACCCATTTCTTAACAGCAATATTTTTTTGGATTATATTTTATAATAATAATTTTTTTTTGGATTAAATTTTATAATAATTAAATATTTCATAATAATTAAATATTTTATAATAATTATAATTTTCCACTGAAATATCTAATGACAAAATTTGCAAATAAACATCTTACGCCACGATACTTTCTAATAAATCATAACAAATCGCTATTCTTTTTTCTTAAAGCTACATTTACTTAAGGTATCCGATTAGGTTCGAAGCAACATTTTTGAAGAATTGGATTTTAAAAAAACAATTTATGGTTTTAGAAGTATTATCAATTATAAACACTACAAACACAAAAAAAATTATTTGAAAATGTAATATATTTTGAGAAATTGGAAAACTGGTAGTAAATTTTAATGAAATTTAACCAAAGCGGTAAACACTTTTCACGAAATTATGATGTAATCCTCCTATTTTCTTTGTACACAAGCTGTAGAATGCAATGAACCAAAATCTAAGAGATATTTTGAGATGCAAAGAAGTGATGTGTAAAAATATATGTATATATGCATTTTTTCAATACATTAACAACTAAATTTTTCTCAAAACACCTATAAATGAAAAAGTACTTTACCAATGATAAAACTCTTGGCTCATTCCATCGTTCATATGATTTAAAACACACGTTGAAATTTTTATGTAAATATTTCTATTAGTTTTTAAGATATTATGAAAAAGCTGGAGAATTTTTATAAAAATTTAAATTCTGTATATGCCACGAGACTACGAAAATGCACTGTACGACACAGTGAAGTGTGGTACTAACTTCAACACAATTACTGTCCATTTCAAGAGCCTGAAGTATTTCGATGGAACTTCGTTAAGGAAAGGTGCGCAGAAAGATGTGCGGTTATTACAATAATTTCACTTCACACTGTCTCTAAATTAAAGATCCCTTTTTATATTTTCTGTCACCCCTTTGTTGTCGAAATAAATGTATTCTGACGCATGCGCAAAAGCATAGTTGGTTTCAGAATCTGAGAATGAGTAACACGTTGACCAATTTCAGAGACCCCAAACCTTTTGAGGTAGATACAGAATGGGCTATTTTCAGAAAACCAAACAGTATCCCTTCAGTATTGAAGGATATGATGTCTAAGATGGACAGTTTCATTCCAACTGTCTGAGGGTGTGCAGGTGGGGAGAAAGACTGCTATTTACTACCCCGAAAGGAATGTTAGTTTGACGGATCGGTCAGTGTAAAGGCCTTATCACACGGCGAAATATCGTCTGCATATTCCTTCAGCTATTTTCCATTTATACCCTCAGAACCGGTCAAGCAAGTTTTTCATAATCGACAACTTTTTCTAACCAGCTAGAAAATGCCGACGATAGTGATGAAAATATTGTCCGCAAACGAAATTCAACCAATTATGTGAAACTTTGAAGTGACGTCACGATGACGTCATTTTTTGCTGACGGAAAGTGCCGACGATATTTTGCCGTCTAATAAGGCTTTAAGGTAGGAAAATACTTTTCTAGCAGTCGACCCCAACAAATCCTGTCGATACTGCTACGTTCAGTGGTGGCGGGGTGGTCCGCTGTGTACAAGAAGAAGCTTCAGTTCAGTTCCAGTTTGGGGAACGAAGGCTAACAGAGGATTATATATTTAACAAAAAAATTCTGCTTATGCCATCGTTGCTCCCAGATCATTGCCATTCTTCAAGCATGTGAGGCCGCAGGGGCCTGGTGGTAAGGTATAGGTTTCGGAACAGGAGGGTTGCAGGTACAACGTCCGATTCCACCGAAGAACCACCGTGTAAGCGGGTGTGGTGAACGTTAAATCTGTCGGGGTCAAACGTCCTCCCTATGATGTGGTGTGGAGAAGGGAGTGCCAGCTCAGGTGTCGTTCTCGTCATCTGACCGCGGTTTAAAAGAATGAAGTCCGTCCCCAAATGGCCCTAGGGTTGCTTCAAAACGGGAACTTAACTAAACTTTAAGCCCGTTTTCCAAAGGATTTTTTTATATGCTTACATGTAAAGTTTCCTACTTGTCGTTGTGCTTATGATAATTCAATTTCCGAACTTGTACAATACGCATGTAATTACAAATAAAGAAAAATGTAATACTTAACATATAGAATACTTTCTATTTCATAATTATTGTAAGTAAAGTATAGAAGAAAAGAAAGTATTGTGTTCATTCAAAAATCTGATATTTGTGTTTTTGATGAATCGCCCGATTCAAAACGGTTCTTTGATATTTACAGTTATCATTGTACAGGAAAAGTTATTCTATTCTGTCTAATGCCCCTTGGTCATACCAAGCCGAATGAGCAGAGCTCTTTCAAATGAAGGCAGAGGTGTGCGTTTTTCGTTGTGAACGAGAGCCGTTTAGGACGAAAATACGATTTTGCTCGAACACACACGACACAACCCTTTTAAGGGGGTGGTCGAACTCATCCATCCATCCGCAAGTCAGAGGTGAGATCCCAATCAGAGACCGACTCATCCCTGATTCAGAGGTATCATTTGGGATGGGAACTGGGATGACTTTGCAGTCAGGACCATTAGCCAACACGTCGTTCTTTGGCCGAGGCGAGGAAAGAACTCGCTGCCTTTCGGTGACGAGACTGAAGCTCTACCAACCAGGCTACCACGCCCTCAGGAAAGTTTAAGAAAGAAGAAGTAAAAAGCTGTGAAGTACTAAAAGGATATCTAATTCGTGATTCTGTCTGAAATTTTGTTAATTTCTATCGAATTTTTAAGAAATACGCCAGCGTGGAATCTGTATATCTATCCGTTCTTTCTCACAAACCCAAACGAATAACCAACAAAATAGATGAGGTTTGGATTATAAATTTATTTATCACTAGAACTATAGATTACTGTCGATGTGCTTCAAAAATCTGGACGATAACTTCAAAAAAATTAATTGTTTTATTCGAGAATATGTGAATGAAGTATCACAATAAAACATCAATTTAAATAATTAGACATTGATATTATGATGATGACTAGGTGCGTGCCCTAAGTGGCGCTACACCGGTGAAAAGCTTACAATTGAAATTTTTAAAAAATAGAATTTCAATAGCTATGAAAAGACTCGCAATTCAGACATAACTTTCCTATGCAGATGTACAAGATGCTAAAAAAGCTAAAGGCAGCGCCAAAAAGCATTGAAATAAAATAAAAGTATAAAGAGAAAGATAATAAAAGCATTAAAGATAAATTAAAGCACAGAGAGACAGACAAATAAAAGAATAAGAAAAATAAATAAATAAATAAATAAAATATATATAGCTAAAGAATAAATAAATAAAATATAAATTAACAAAATATAAATAAATAAATAAATAAAATAAAATATAAATAAATAAAACATAAATAAAATATAAATAAACATATAATAAATTAACAAACTATAAATTAATAAATAAATAAATGAAATATAAGTAAAATATAAATAAATAAATATAAATAAGAATGAACAATAAAGAACATACATTGGATTAGCCTATGATCAGAGTCCATTAAAAAATAGAATTTTAATTGCTATCAAAAGAATCGCTATTAAAACATAACTTTCCCATGTACATGTACAAGAGAACATTGGTGTATAGTTTTTGTTTCAAAGTTTCAAATTCGATGTTAAATTTTATTGGAAAAAGAAAAAAAGATCCAAACGCCTATTCGATTCCCTTCACAGTATTACAATGCTTTATACAAAACGCGCCATATTGTGTGCGTACACGAAATAAATTTTGAAGTGTAACTGGTTTATGTAACTTATGCTCATTCTACAAATGTTTATGTAAGGTTCTACGAAGGTTTGTGTAATTTATGCTTATTCTACAAATTTTTTATACTCTTTGATTTTCACTAGATTTATTGTGTTTAAATTTTCACTCACACATCGAGTTAGAATTGAACCAAATTAAGCGTAGTTCCTCGAAATTTCCAATCATTCTCTCTAATAAATGTACTTGAATATAATTAATCAATCATTTCGTACACAAATAACAGAAATTCGGATACGTATTTCGGACACCATTTTCCCAAAAATATTAAAATAAAAAGTTGATATAGAACTTCAAGCGTAGTCACAAGTTCATGTAACAAATTTCATTTATTTAAGGTATCCGATTACATTAAAAACACCGGTTATCGACCACAGAGGTGAATTTTTTAAAATTGTTATTTCTTGTAGTTCAGACTTTCCTCTTCCCAAAACAGTTTATTTTTTCTGGGAAAAGGGAAGGCTGGCCTGTCATCCAGGGTCACAGATTTTTCAGCTAAAATTTGTCTTTAATTTTAACTTTCATAAAAATTCTCCTCCTTTAACATGATATCTCAAAAATGAATAGAGGCATTTACGTAAAGATTTCTGAGTTTTGAATGATATGGGCAATGAAAGTTTTATTGTTGGTCAAATATTTTCTCATTTATAGGTATTTTTAGAAAATTTAGTTGTAAATCTATGGAAAAATGCATATTTGCGTATTTATTTAACCGTTACTTCTTTGCATCTCAACATGTTTCTTAGTTTTGGTTCATTTCATTCATCATTGTATTCTGTAACTTGTGTGCAAAGAAAAATAAGATTGCTGCATTACCATTTTGTGTAGAGAGTGAACCGTTTGGGTTCAATTTCATTAAAATTTATTGCACATTTTCCTATTTCTCAAAACACCAGCGGGTGACCGAGCTCCGCTCAGAGAAAACAGGTATCGAAGCTAACTAGAAGATTTAAATTTTCAATTGTGATTTATCAAAACAAAACATGCCATAAGAAAATTTGTGAAACCATTGGTGAAAAGATAACCAGTTAAAGTGCACCATTGTAAACTATTCTAAACAAAGTTAGAGTTTGGAAAGGGAACTATTCTATACAAAGGTAAAGATTGAAGTGTGTTGAAGTTCAATAATTTTGACAAATTTATTTAGAAAAACCAAACATATATACATACATAAGAAACATATTATAAACCTATAACAGCATAAACATAAAACTTTATTAGTTCGCCATATTGGCTATAGATGGCAGCACGTTACCGCTTGAAAATTTAAGTAGCCATTATGGCGAACTAATAAAGTTTGAAAATATCCTATCTGTTACTCCGAACTGCTCGACCGTAGCGCTTCAAAACCGGCGCCAATCGATTCCTCGTGGCCAAAAATCCCAGACCCCCAAGTTTACTGGAGTTTATTAATTCTGGGGCGATTTTCGACTTGGCAACCATTCCTCGTATTATAGTATTAGATATTATACTTCCAAATAATTGTTTTTGTATTTATAGTGTTTATAATAGACAATACATCTAAAAATCATAAATAATTTTTAAAAAATCCAATTTTTCTAATTTTTTTCTTTTAACGTGATCGGACACCATAATTCATAACGTTTTAGAAACATTATGTTTTCATGCACGCAGAAGTATGGACCGACAGACAGTCCTTTTGACTTATTTGGTATCCATACTTTATATATTAATTCTGCCAACCTTTTATCCGTATAGCTCGCTGTCTTTGTTTTGCAGCTGCCGTGTTAATTTATATTCGAAGAATTGGATAGGCGTATTTCTTTTCATTTTGTTTTGTGATAGGAAATGACATAAATCATCAAATTTGTTTCTAAAAGGCCATATACTAAATTTCATCCGTCTAGTTCAAAGCGGTTTTGAGTAATCGCGTTCACAGAAGACGTAATTCCAAAAAATGTGTTCTTCGGAGTCGGGGACCTCTGAAATATGAAGATTGTCAAAGTTTTTAGTTTAAATCATTGGACGATTGCTAAATTTTCTCTTTGCATGCTTCGTATACGGTAAAATAAAATCGATTTCTTCGTGAATATATAGTTACGAATGTTGCGAATCTGTGATGCAGCTTCCCAGCATGATGGTTTCCATCACCGGAAAGAGTGATTTGCAGTATTCTGTACTGGATGCTCTAAGAAGTGATCCCAGAGCTTGGCGACGAATTTAGCGATGTTGGCGACAAAAAGGATTATTCTTGAAACTTCAAGAATTTTCCCGATTCGTAATGTAACGAACTTGTAGTTTTGCTTTCCTACTTTAATAATGCTATCGTAAGGAAGACAGATTTACAGTAATTTGTATTGAATACTGCCTGGGTGTGATGTCAGAGGTTCCAGGGGTTGGCTACCATTTGGCTTCTTTGGTGATGAATTTGGCAACTTTGGTGACAAAACAGATAATTCTCGAAATTTCGAGAATTTTCCCGATTCGTAATGTTACGAATGTGTAGTTTTGCACTCCTGCTTTAATAAAGCCATAGTAAGGAAAAAAGATTTACATTAATATCTGTCTTCCTTACGATGGCAATATTAGAACGGGAAGGCAAAATTACACGTTCGTAACAACATCGTTAAACAATCAAGAATTTATGATGTTCAATAGAAAAACTCCAATTTATTCGATATTATTAGCATCAGATAATATTTTTGATTTTTTTAAATGTCCGACTATGTTCGAAGAAAAACATTTGAAAAATTGGATTTTTTAAAAACTATTTAAACTATGTATTTTAGGTGTATTGTCAATTATAAACACTATAAATACAACTAAATTATTTGAAAACGTAATATATTTTAAGAAATAGAAAAATTTGTAGTAAATTTTCATGAAATTGAACCAAAACGATTAACACTCTACACAAAATGGTAATACAGCAATCCTATTTTTCTTTGCACACAAGTTGTAAACTATAATAACGAATAAAAAGAACCATAATCTAAGAAAAATTCTGAGATTCAAAGAAGTTATGGGTAAAACATACGTATATATACATTTTTTCCATTATTTTACAACTTCATTTTTCTAAAAACACATACAAGTAAAAAAGTATTTCACCAACAATATAACATTTGGGTCATTTCTTTATAAATACCTCTATTAGTTTTGGAGACATCATGTTAACAGTGGAGAGTGTTTATGAAAATTAATATTTTGAAAAAATTACAGTTAAAGACAAATTTTAGATGAAAAAATATGTGACCTTGGATGATAGGTCAGGCTAAACTAATTTGAAGAGAGGAAAGTCTGCATTACAAGAAATAATAATTATTAAAAAAATTCGCCAATGTGGTCAATAAACAGTGTTTATAACGTAGTCGGATACCTTAAATTCACATCCGTTACTCGTTGCCAGAGAATCTTTTTCCTCCCTGGTGCAAAGCATTTCTTAAAACGTATAAACTGATTTCGAAAGAGGAAAATCTGCATTACAAGAAATAATAATTATTAAAAAAATTCGCCAATGTGATCTATAAACAGTGTTTATAACGTAGTCGGATACCTTAAATTCACATCCGTTACTCGTTGCCAGAGAATCTGGATCCTTATTGGTGCAAAGCATTTCTTAAAATTTAATGAAACTTTCACAAAGATGGATCGACCTCGCTTCTAGAATATTTTCAGTTGCTAAATAAACTCCACAGGAGTGAAACTCTCGTGTTCAAAGACAAGTTTCATAATTTATCTGTACAAGAAACATGAGGTTGTCTACGCTCTCACGCGATCTTGATCAGACCATTTGCACAGTGGTGCTACCACATAAACCACACCAGTGTTAGTGCAAACCCAAATTCTACATCAACATAACCCAACTTAAAAATGTAATTGAGAAAGAAATCGTTGGTTGCTTCCATGTAGCATGACATGCAGTGTATTTACAAGGGAACTCGATTAAACTTATGCACGTGACAGCTGATGGATATATCGATTTAGCTATCTTACTATCGATCTTCTGAACTGGAGTCGGTAATGGGGCGAAATAAAAAAAAATACAGATTATTTTTATGGATTTATCTGGAATCGATTCTTTCTCTCGGTTGCATATTAAGCAGCCATTTTGCAGTAGGGTATTGCTTTTCCCTACAAACAAAGAAGGCCGACCATTATCGATTATTGATCGTCATCAAAAAATTATTTCCAGTGTTCCAGCTTTAAAAAAAAAGGAATCGTTTGGTCGTCCCTGTTTTCGTGTTTCTTAGAGAATACATCGATTCTCAAGCCAAATAAAACAATGTAACACAGAGAGAGAAAATATTAAAAGCTTAGGAATCTAAACAATACGTTTGTACCGATCAATGTTGTAAGTGAGAGTCGCTCGATATCATAAATATATTAAGCGATGGAATATTGAATGCGCTGTCTGTCCGGGTTGAGACCGAGCTGCTACAAAGCGTTTTGGCGATGGTATTGGCAGGAATTGTGCCAATGTGTAGATTGAATTCCACCAAGGACCGAACCTGCGATGCTTGGGTTTGAAGTCCAGTAACTTATCCATTCGACAAAAGCGATCGCTCATGTCTACTGGCTTTTACTGACTTATTAAGATGTCACCACAGCGTAAAACAATCGTGACTGCATGGTTACATGCGTGTGGCTTACATGAAAAGCTAGAAAATGCCGGGAGGATTGTTCCTACAAATTTCTAGTACATTTACAAAATACTGCGGGCTTTGTGCTTCTAATCATCGATATAAATAAAAATTAATGTTTGTCTGTATGTCACTCATGCACTGCCGTACCGATCATCCGATTGTGATGATCAACGTATTCCTTACACCTACGGGATGGTTATATTCATATCTAAAATTAAAAAAAAACAATTCGGATCTCAACCGCATTAATTTAACAAGGATTCATCTCCAAACAACTCGCCGAGGAGACTCAATAGATTCTGTAGGAATGCTAAATCCATATTAAGGGTTAATATACTGTAGCTATAGTTCGCAAATGTCATGCAAAGTCATTCTTAGACGTAACAACTTTATGACAGATAGTGTGAAAAAGTTTTGTGCAGACCAATCCTGGGGGTTTTTACATTTTAATGAACTTTTTAAAATTTTTTTACTGTATGCTTGTTTATGCTCCCTATTAACTGCATAACTAGTAATGGTACACTTATCTATATAGATAAAAACGAATGTTTGTCTGTGTGTCTCTTATGCCTTCCTAAACCGTTCACCCGATGGCGATGAAACTGGGTCAGCTTAATGTTTAGGGATGGTCATAGAGATAGGACAATGATATAAAATTAAACAAAAAATTTTCGGACCTCAACCGCATCTATTCACCAAGGATTCGTCTCCAAATAACTCACATATGAGACAATAGATTCTGTAGGAATACGAAATCCAAGTGAAAGGTTGATATTTTGTAGCTATAGTACATAAATGTCATGCAAGCCTTTCTCAGAGGTAACAGCTTTATTACAGACTAGCCGCCTTTGGCGACCAGCTGGTTTGCCATGAGTAAAGCGTTCTAAAATTTTCAATTAAATCACATATTCATTAGCCTTGAAGTAATTCCAGGCATTGATTGACCTGAAATTAGTATTTTCTTTAAGATGATGGACGGAAAGTTCTAAAAGTACACTTTTTCCTAATAATATTCTTTAATTTTATAAATCAGTCAGTTTTAACCATCGGTTATGCTTCCAAATATTAAAAAAACATTTCGATGATGTTGCCAAAATATTAAATATGTTTTTTTAAAGAAAGCGAGAAAGGGAAAAAAAGTATTAAATTAATGATACAGATATTGCAAACGATTACATAAATATGCCATTAAGTCGGGATTCCAATGCATATCCTGTCTAAATTCAATCAAGTTTACCGTAAATAAAGAAGATTTATTGAGTTAATGATATAGATATTGCAAACGATTGTAGAAACCTTTGCTTTGCATTTATTTTTCAAAGAAAATATCACATTTTATATTTCTTTTTTTTATCCAGTCACGTGCTGAAAGTTTCATTTCTGAAGATTTATTTTGCGATAATAATTTTTTTTATTTGAACTTCCGGCATTCTTTTATTTTATCCAGTCACGTGAT
This sequence comes from Argiope trifasciata, assembly GCA_026543055.1. Lineage (NCBI taxonomy): Eukaryota > Metazoa > Arthropoda > Arachnida > Araneae > Araneidae > Argiope > Argiope trifasciata. Next base: position 62,573 of record JAPMOQ010006918.1, read on the forward strand.
AAAAACATGGTTAAAATATTTCTTTAGAAATTCATTAAAAATAGAAGTTTACATTATAAATTTAAAAAGCTGATACCATTAGAAAGCTAATTTTTTTATCTTTAAATTGATGTTAATATCATGTTTGTCTAATAATAATTTCGGAAGCTATAGCGGAAAAACGTCGACATTTCGCTTAAATTTTAGTTAATTCAAATTTTAATTAAAAATTCGAAAAAAGGGCTCCGAGGTGCACATTCCGGACCTCCAAGGTATACATGTACCAAATTTGGTAGCTGTAGGTCCCACGGTCTGGCCTGTAGAGCGCCAACACACACACACACACACACACACACACACACACACACACACACACACGCGCACACACACACACGCGCACACACACACACACACATTGAGCTTTATTATAAGTATAGATAGATAGAAGATTAGGTCAGAAAGTTTTGGGGAGACTAATCCTGGGTTTTTTAAATTTGAATTA
>JAPMOQ010006918.1:82441-94550 GCA_026543055.1 Argiope trifasciata
CAACAACAAATCACTAAACTTTGAAAAGTCGGATTCGAATCTTTCAGTTTTGTTTACATGAGATCATGGATTGGAAGTGGAAAAACCCAAAGACTGACTCAAAAGTTCGGATCATTGTCTAACAGATACTATTACATTCAATGGCGGCCAGGTGGACGGCTGTATTCAAGAAGTTCACCGATTTATTATAATGAGAAACATGGTGGAGTTTTAGAATAAAGAAAACATCATTTCAAATAAAGGGAACCTAGCAAAGAATTTTTTTCCATCCATTAATAAAACATTGTCATGCCATCATTTTTATACAAATTATAGAATTACCCAATTTCTCTCTGGTCATGAAAACTTTAAAAGCTATTTATATAAATTGAACTTGTCTTCATCATCTACCTGTGATTGTTACATTGGTGGAGAGGAAAATGCTGAACATATGCTCCTTCTATGTTTTAAGTTTGCAGAGCAAGACAGAACCTAAGACTGGTTCTCCAGATCTTCATCCACTTGTTTCCACCAGAAGTGCTCTTGGAAATTTTTATAAATTTTTTATTGGCACTTGTTAAATTTTCTTATTCGTAACTTATATTTTCTTATTTTATTCTTATATCAATCCTTAGTAGCTGTTAATTTTCTTATTTTCTTTTGTTATGTGCTGGATACATACTGCCGTAAGACCCGTGGGAAACTTTGTGATGCACGGGGACTTTATATATGCCTTAATAAAAAAATGTATTTCCAAATGAGTGAATGTCCTTAAAAAAAGTTGACGGAAAAATGTCAGTTTAACGAATTCCACAATATTTATAGCAATAAATCTTAAAATATGAAAAGAATTACGAAGCATTAGAAGAAACAAATAATAAAAATAAAGGCAAGGTTCCAAACAAACAAACAAAAAATGAGCTTTCAGCGCTGCGCAGAAGAGAACAAAAATTATGGGATAACCAGGAGTCGAGATAAGAGCATAAAAATATTAAAGCACTAAAAACGGTAAAAAAAAAAAACCTTCAGTAAAGAATATAAGCTGTAGTGAATATCATTTACTTCTTGTAATATCTTTTATTTGTGATTAAATTCCTCCACAGTCATTAAAAATTAAAACGCATTTAACACCTGGGTTACAACGAACTTTTCATATAATCCCCGACCAAATTCTTGAATCACTAATGCATTGATTGTTAAAATCTTTAAAGTCAAGGAATTTGACTATATTGAAGCCGAAATACTCACTTTTTTAGCTTAGTTTTAACACTTTCATAGAACTGTCTTTCTTTCTGTGGACAAAAACTTGTTTCCACAATGGATAAAAATGTAACTCTTGCTCAGATATCGTTTTTATTCACATATTCTTTAAACCTATGAATGTTGTGCAAATTTGAATCATTGATATTAGCGCATGGAAATATTTTTTCCCATCAAGAGAAAGTGAAAATTGCTAAAATAGTGTTACAAACCTGTAATTTCACTAATTTGTAACTACACTCATGACTATAAATTTGACTACACTCATGTCCATAAATTAAGCATAATTCAGAGTCACTCAGAAATGGAACTCTAAAATACATATATCCATCATAAAATGACTGTACACATCATCAAAAATCATAGACAAATTTCACTAAGCCACCAGAAGACACCGAGAGTACATCACATGATGAGAATGTAAGGGAGTGATGTATAAAGAATACAGGCAAAGAAATAAAATTGTTCGTAGGCGCTTTATAAGCCTTTCTGTGTAATAACCGCATAGTTATGACACAAAGGACGCATTTGGATGATATTAAAGGGGTAGAATCATCGGTCGTCTGGAATGTGGGCGTACCCGGCTGGAAGTAACCGAGGATGTTTAAATATTTTTTATTCTGAAGATATACGTATAGAAAAAGATTTTATTCGGTACAATAGCATTATACCCATGTAAGTAGATTCATGCCTGCTCATGCCCATTTCTCCACCTCGCTCAATCATGTGACTCAATGCAATCACGTGATGCGAGCTGTATGTATATATTACTGTGCTGTTCTATCAATTTATAATTGTTTTAATAAAAGCTGGTTTTTAACTTGGTGTGATTTTATTTGAGGAGTATTATTTTAAAGATCCTTAACCAAATGAATGTGTTATGAGGAGTATTAATAGGGTCCGTCGATGTGTTGAGTTAGGAATTAATAATGATATTAATTAAGGATAATTGACATTCACACGAAAATAGAGCTCTAATATACATATATCACACGTAAAAGGACTACACACATCATCAAACCCATATGCAAATTGCAGGTAGCCATCGGATGATACCGATAGTACATCACAATGACGAGAGTCTTAGAGGGTTGATATATATAGAATACAGGCAAAGAAGTAAAATTGTTCTCAAGCGCTTCATATGACTCAAAGGAGGCACTTAAATGACTTTTTACGTGTTAGAATCATCAGCCGTCTGGATTGTGGACGTAACTAACTGGAAGTATCCGAGGAACGTGGAGTGTCATCTCCAGGCTTTGGCAAAGATTCCAGGATGATGATGATGTGAGCAGACGTTACAGCACAGCTCGTCCCCCCAGTCACAACGCCGAATGAGGACCGGTATTTGGCAGTTACTGCCAAAAGAAACAGATAGAGCACAGCATCAGACCTATTTCATCAGATCTCTTCAGCCATTGGTACGATCATCTCAAGGGAGACCATGTACAGTCGCTTAAGGTATCCGACTACGTTAAAAACGCTGGTTACCGACCACATAGGCGAATGTTTTTTTAATTGTTATTTCTTGTAGTTCAGACTTTCCTCTTTCCAAAACAGTTTGTCTTTTCTAGGAAAAGGAAAACCTGACCTACCATCAAGGGTCACATATTTATTCAGCTAAAATTTGTCTTTACTTTCAATGTTCTCAAAACTTTAATTTTCATAAAAATTCTCCACCGATAACATGATGTCAAAAAGTAATTAAAGTATTTGTAATGCAGTAAACTATTGAAATACTTTTTCATTTATAAGTGTTTTTGGAATAATTAAGTCGTGAATTTATAGGAAAAATGCATATATATGTATATTTGTATGCATATCTTCTTTGGATCTCAAGATTTTTCTTAGATTTCGGTTCATTTCATTCATCATTATATTCTATAATTTGTGTACAAGGGAAAATAGGATTGCCGCATTGCAATTTCGTGTAGAGTGTTAACCATTTTGGTTAAATTTTATTAGAAATTCTCCTATTTTTGAAAATATATTGCATTTTCAAATAATTTTGTTGTATTAATAGTACTTAGTATTATAATTAACAATACATCTAAAAGCCCCCAGTTTAAAATTGTTTTTCAAAAATCCAATTTTTCTAAATTTTTCCTTCGAACCTAGTCGGATACCTTAAGGCAGATTGGTCTATATCCTCGCAGGCCTGTCAGATGTGTTCCACTTACTGAATCTCACTGTCGCCTGAAATTAACCTGAAGTAGAGAGTATGCATTGGGAACACAGCAACAGTTGGCTTGTGTGATGTTTTCCGACGGGTCCAGGTTTAGCTTGCAGTCTGATTCTTACCAGATTTTCATGTGGAGAGTGCCAGACACCAATTACCACCAAGAGAAAATCATTGAACGACACTGTAGTGATATCTTAATAAGCCAGATAACATCTACGGGAATGTGCAATTGCTTTTGTCCGGTGGTTATGTTACTAGCCTTCAGACCCAAAGGTACCGGGTTCTATTCAAAGCACATCGCACTTACCACAATGGTGCCCTCGAACAATGAACCTTCATGCAACTGATGTTGCGCCGTCTACCCGCAACCAAAGTCGTCAGACTCACTTGACGCAGCAATTCACGGACGCTCACCATAACGCTTGGCGTGACAAAAAAAAAAAGGTTCTCCGCTCACCAAACAAAGATGGGAACGGCGCATTAGTCACAACAGCTACACACAACAGCCACTCACTCAACACCAATTCCTAACCACTCAACAACAACGCATATCGTTCGTCAGCTCATTAGAGGGTGAGTCTGTGGTGATATCTTAATAAGACAGATAACATCTACGGGAGATGAGCAATTACTTTTGTCCGGTGGTTATGTTACTAGGCTTCAGACTCCAAGGTCTCGGGTTCTATTCTGAGCCAAGATCACCTTCCACAACACCATTACTGTGATGCAGGATTGCTATTTTGGCGCGGAATTATTCTAGGTTCCAGAACTAACCAGGATTGCTATTTAGGAGAGGAATTATTCTAGGTTCCAGAACTGACCTGCACGTTCGAATTGGAACCAAATCTAGCTGGAAGTCCTTCGGGAACAACATATACGTTTGTTTCGGGCGCATTAGCAGCAGAACTCTTGTTTATGTATGACAACTCCTCCCATGCACACCGCACAGACATCTTATACGAATGCCTTCGATCCGAGGATATCCCCCGTATGAAATGGCCATCCTTCTCACCAGACTTGAATCCGATAGATAATGTGTAGGACATGCCTGATTGACGAATTGCATCCAGTCAACCAATTTTTGCATGTCTACTGAAACTTTGGAGAACATTGCTGATGAGTGGGGGTAATATTCCCCGATATTTTAATCGGGGAATACCGATAATTTGATTCTTACTAGCCGTAGTACGTAGTACCAACTGTATTGCGTCGTCTGGGAGACATATTATGTTCTAGCCGTCTTTGGCGACCAGCTGGTTCGCCATGAGTAATGCGTTCTAAAATTTTTAAATAAATCACATATTCATTAGTCTTGAAGTAATTCCAGGCATTGATTGGCCTGAAATTAATATTTTCTCTCAGATGCTGGACGGAAAGTTTTAAAAGAGCCCGTTTTCGTAATAATATTCTCTAATTTTATAAATCAGTCAGTTTTAATTATCCGTTATGCTTCCAAAATATTAAAATGTTTTTTTTTCGGTGATGTTGCCAAAATATTAAATACGTTTTTTTAAAGAAAGTGAAAAAGGGAAAAAAAAAATTATTGAATTAATGATACAGATATTGCAAACGATTATAGAAATATGCCATTGTATGCCATTAAGTCGGGATTTTAATGCATATCCTGTCGAAATTCAATCAGGTTTACCGTAAATAAAGAAGTTTTGTTGAATTAATTATTTAGATATTGCAAACGATCATAAAAACCATTGCTTTGCATTTACTTTTTTAGAAAATATCACATTTTATATTTCTTTTATTTTATTTAGTCACGTGCTAAAAGTTGCATTTCTTTAGATTTGATTTGCGATTATAGTTTTTTTTTTTCATTTGAACATCCGTCATTTTTTTCTTTTATTTTATCCAGTCACGTGCTAAAAAACACACGGTTAAAATATTTCTTTAAAAATTCGTTAAAAATAGAAGCTTAAATCATACATTAAAACACTGATACCATTAAAAAGCTATTTTTTTTAATCTTTAAACGGATGTAAAATTTATGTTTGTGCAGTAATATTTTCAGAAGTTATAGAGGGAAAACGTCGAAATTTCGCTTAAATTTTAATTAATTCAAATTCGAATTAAAAATTCGAAAAACGGGCTCCGAGGTGCACATTCCCGACCTCCAAGGTATACATGCACCAAATTTGGTAGCTGTAGGTCCAACGGTCTGGCCTGCAGAGCGCCAACACACACACACACACACACATTGAGGTTTATCATAAGTATAGATTAACCATTATACCAGTTACATTTAGGAAATATATTGCATTTAGTAAAAATATTGTTTTTATATTGTTTATTAAAAATATTGCATTTAGTAATAATAATTTTGCACCATCTTAGTTTTCAAAAAATTACCTTTTCAACTATATTAATGATTTTATGGTATAAATATATTTCCTGTGTTTAATCAATTTGAAAAGAAACTATTTTAATCACATTTTCTAACATTAAGCTTGATAATACTGAAAGAAAATGAAACGAATCACGAAATACAATTCATAGTTTCTTTCATTACCGTTCTGAAAGAACACCAAGCATTACAATCCTAAAAGAATGCACAGATCTAATACCTAAAAATGAATATTAGTTTGTAGAATAGAATAATAAAAATAGAATAAATACCATTTATGCTATATATCCTTCAATTTAAATGAATGATTTCATTGCAGACAAGAAAATAAATATTATTCTTACTATCATTCTTAATGAAACAAGAGGATTATTTCAAATCCGAAACGATATTTCCAAGATTATTTCTTCTGCAGCAGAACGCCCCGGGTACCAGATAATGTAAATATAAATTTGAGTATTTGACATCTTTCATCTGAAGAATTTGAATCTAAACTGGGCGCTAAGACAAACGCTTTGGTGGTCACTCTTATAAGCTATCAAAAGCTTTTAGTAACACAATAATCCGTTTATTATGAAACATTTTCGTTTGATTTCTAAATCCATGTAAAAGATAGACTGAAATATGAGTTCTTGCTTCTAAATATATCGAAGCAATGATTTAACGATGTCATGTTAAATTAGAAAGATTCTATTATTTTCCTAAATGAAATCGTCTACTGGGATCTAATAGTGTATATTTTCCAGCTTAGATGCCGAAAATGGGCACTGGATGTTCGAGCGTTCAGAGCATGAGAAGTAAAATTAGGAGAAACATCAACCTTCATGGAAAAAATAAATCACAGTAAGCCTTTTTCGTTGACTTTGTAATTGCTATTTTTTAAGAATCCATTTATTCGTTTATTGTAATTTATTGATGAATTCATTTATTGTTTGCTTGGCATTTCATAGAATTTTATGCTCCTTTCTTTTTTTTTCTTCAGATATTGTTGATTTTTGTAAATTTAATCATAGATTCTGAGCGAAAAATTTTGTCTTTTTTCGTTTTCTATTAAATTTAATTCTGAAATGTATCGGCATTGTAATAATTTTAAATACTGGTATATCTCTACAAGCTAATATTAAGCTTTCTTTTGTAGATTTAAGTGCTAAAAAGTTTTTGTCAAATGATTTTTAAATATTTCAAGGGGTCCAAATGTTCATTAGAGGCGTTGCAGACAACATATTAGCTTACGGAATAAGTTAGTAGAGTTTTTATTTAAAGAAAATCATTGGTAATAATAATCATTTAATCGATTATGTATTCGCTGTTGCTGTTCACGACCTCCTCCGACTTCTCGACCCATTTGTCAATGCCGTTATGCCAAAAATCGCCTGCTCTGGTATCGAAGAAGTTGGTGAGCCAGTTTTTGAGGTCCTCTTCATTGAAGAAGGTAACACCCCTCATATAATTCAATAGGGAGCGAAAAGAATGGTAATCCAACGGTGTAAGATCTGGAGAATACGGCGGATGGTGAAAACCTTCCGTACGAGCTCTTGGAGTGCGGTTTTGATGACTTGTGCAACATGGGGCCTGGCGTTGTCGTGAAGGAGTATGGTTTGGCTTTGTCGGTGGGGTCTTTTCAGTCGCATAGCCTCTTTCATCCGTTGTAGCTGAGCTATGTAGAGCTCCTTAGTGACCGTGACACTCCTTTCGAGCATTTCCCAGAACACCATGCTCTCCCAGCTCCCCCCCTTCCCAAATGCAGATCATGGTCTTCTTTGGATGGAGCATTTCCGTGCTGCAGACTTGCGTATGACACCTTCTCCGTATTCGTTGCAAATGTCCCGTGCTGCTTCAGCAGCGTTTTGGCCACAATGAAAAGCGAAGAAGAGCAGGGTTCGAAAATGTTGATTTTTACCACCTGGGTATTCCCTTTCTAAGCCTTAAAAGTGTTTAAAAATTAAATGACTCCAAAAGACGATTAGCACAGTTTTGTTAGGCAGAAAGAGCTCTATCGAATGAATACTATACACTTTTTCAAATAGCAAAAAAATTGTTGTAAAACAAAGAAAATATAAAAACGCTACGAACTTATTCCCAAACCTAATAAATTAAAATTTTCTTTATTATATAATTGATTATAAGACTACATATTTCCAATGACTTTAAAAGCAAGGAATGGATTGTGATGTAAACATTTGTAAAAATATCATATCACATGTGCTCATAAACACAATAACTAAAAAAGGAAAAATATTGCTGTAAAACATACTTTGAAATATTTGAAAATTATTACATTTAGAGATAATTGTATGAATATAAAATTGCCATAACTATTGAATTTATGTTTATAATTTTATAGTGATAAAATTTCACTCGTAGGAATAACATGCTTCGAAATTATTAAGGGAAAGTGAAAACTTTTCCAGACGAATTTCCAACAGAAAATCTTTTTAATAAGAACTTTTTCTTAGTGAGCATTTAATATTGATTGACGTGTATTGATCTATATATGTGCCAAATATTGTTCAACAGAATCGAAAATGTCGGATAATTTTAGCAATTAATTTCAAATCGGAAGAATTTGGAGTTGTTGAAAAATTGAAATCTGGTGCTTATATTCTAGAAACGTAAGTAATATTCTGGGAAAAAATCTTAATATGAAGGAACGTTAAAAGATATGATTTTTTTCTACGTTCAATTTCGACAATTTTTTTATTACTGAATCCTTTTACGAATTTGAGACATTCCCTGCCCGTATGTTAAAATCATGTAAATCTGAAAGCTTTTGGTTATTGCCATATATTTATAAAACTATTTGGCAAAAAGGAATAAAATTTAGAATCGTATCGTTTAATGTTTTGTTACTTCTGTTGGCATTAAAATTTTTTATGAGTTTTAATTTAAGAAAATTTTTATTTGAGAATTTAGAAATTAAACATATTCTTTCGCATTTTTAAATTTATCATATTTTTTATCTTCGTCATTGAGTATTTTGACGTATAATAAGAATTATCGTCAAAGATCCATTATATTTTGAAATATATTTGAAAAAAAAAAGCCCTTAAAACGATAATTTAACACCAAGTATTAAAATTTTCAATTGTTTATAACTCATAAATCTATTACTCGAATTATGGCATGTTACATATTGTTAAGGAAGTCCTTAACAATATGTAACATGCCATCAATAACAAATAACGACGACTTTTATTAAACACGATGACCGAAACAAATTAACAACAGAGACAAACACAGCAACGTACTACAAAAACAGTAGCCCACAAGTAGTAATCGGTAGTAATAACAACAGTAGCACACAAAACGGCCAAACTGAATTCAGAAGGAAGGAATCTTCTCTACGGTCTCTCCAAACGACTTCAATTCTCCACTGTCTCCTTGCTTTAGCTATATCCAACTGTCGACTCACTGCTGCACGACTGCCTATTCTTCACACGACTCGATGCTGTTTCCACAGCAAACACAGGACTCGCCTACAATTCAATTCTACAATCGCGTCAACTTCACACAATACTTGCTCTTCGTTGGATTGATCCAATTATTCACCGTTCCCTCTTTCCACAATTCTGAACGCAACTCAAAACACCAATGTCTTCAGCTTGAGACTGTTGGTCTCATTTAGTTTCCGGAGCCTGCCAAAGTGTGGCGATGGTATTGGCTGAATTGTGCCAATGTGTAGGTTGAGTTCCGCCGAGGATCCGCTTTCCATCAATTAAATTAGTCTTGCTAGCAAGCAACATGACAAATTGTTACAATATTCGAGTTAATTGAATCTAAAGAAGAATTTGAAAAAAAATTGAATTTATAATAATCTGAATATTAAAAGATCTGTTTATATGAATAAACATTTCATGCACTTATAAATGATGGTTTGCTGGGCCGTACTGACATTAATATCTTACTATTGCCATCTTAAAATCTCGTTTAAAGCAGATTTTATTCTGATATTTTTTGGTGGAGAAAGGAAACAGAAACAAATAAAAAAAGGGTAATGAGAAAAGAAGGTTATATAGTAAAATTTGTGGTTAATATATTTTCTTAAGAAAAAAAATATTTATTTCTTACTGTTTTGTCTGAAATTTCAATGTACTTTTTGTTGTAAAATGACAACATTTTAGGATTAGTAGAATTAATATTGAAAAGGGCAGATTAAAGTTCCAAATTTCAAATAAACCGAAAAGTAGGGAGAAGAAACATATTTTTTCTCCTTTCTTTTTGTATTTGTTTTTGCCCTTTTATCTATATTAATTAGACGAATTTTAATTTTACTGTCATTAATTATCCGCAAATTTCATTTTATAGGAAATTTAAAATTTTTTTTAATGAATTACAAAATGCGATTCAATTAGGTTTCGGTAAATTTTATTTTGATACTTAATGGCCAGGATTCATCAGTTTTAATTCAATTTTATACATATTTTATAATATCATTTTACAATGTGTAAATGTAGCGCAGGGTATGTGTATTTAATCTAAAGAAAAATTCTTCCTTACCTTTTCTTGTTTATTTTCACACACATATATACAATATATGGACGACAATCACATATGTACAAGGCAGCGCTTAATATATACATATTGAAATATCGAAAATACCGCTAATAACGACGGAACAAAAAATACTTTTGGTCGCCAACGGAGAGCGAGCGGGTGTCTGCCTGCTCCAGTTTCATATCCACACCGGACATGGTGGTTTACAAAAAAATATCTCAAGAGCCTTCTCCTCACATTGCAAACATACTTAAGGGTTGGAACATACTGCGCCATCTACGTTCAGTATTCATTTATACATATGAGCCAAATATACACTGAATAAAAAGATTCAAATAAAATAATTAACTAAAAATAATTATTAAAAATAATTAAATTACATTAACATTATGCATACTGTTAAAAAAATAAGTTTTTTTTTTTCTCGCTACATCATCTACTACCCAATTTATTCTATCCCATAATATTTTGGATCATTTTGTAGAATGATAAAAAATACAGTTACACTAAAATGTTGCAATCAGAATAAATTAGACTATTATTAGTTGGATAACAGGTTAAATAACAGTAGTAATATATTATGCTGAAAAAGACAAAGTATATAAAACATAATTTTTAAAAAAAGGGAGAGATAAATATTTCTATTTTCTCTTTATATTAAAAGCTGTCAAACATAAGAATGACTAGAAACAAAATGGCGCCCTCGAAACAAAGATATTGCCAAAGGACTCGATCATCCATTTTGAATGCAGCAGTTGAGTGCCGTCAGGGATTGGGTGGAGTTGCTTTCTGAATACTCGATGGCAGAATAAAAAAGAAATTCTTCTTCTTTATCACAAAAATATATCTATTCGGCTGCATTTTCTGACTCCTTTTCATTAATAATTCCGGAATAAATTCTGGCGTCGTTTCCAAACATTCAACTCCATTCATCATTTTTGGGTGGAATGGTTATTTAAGGTAATAGAAATGAATTATTATTCAAACCTTACTAGGTATACCATGTAAAAATTATCACATAAATCTACCCCTTTTCTTTCACATATGTTTATTAACAGTTTATTTATTGGTAAGAATATAATAAGTTGTTTTTCAGCTTAATTGGATTAATAAAATGCTTCGAGGCTAAATGAGGGCTATTTAGGGAAGTCCCTCCCAATTATATATATATATATATACACTGAAGTGACAAAAGTCATGGGATAGCAATATGCAAATATACAGATGGAAGTAGTATCGCAGCGAAAAAGTATAAATGCGCAGTTCGTTTTCCAGAGCTTTCATTTGTGTTCAAGTTATTCATGTGAACAGGTTTTTCGTGATTTATGGCGGCACGACGAGAATTAACAGACTTTGAACGTGGAATGTTAGTTGGAGCTAGACACATGGGTCATTCCATTGCGGATATCGTTAGTGAATTCAACATTCCGACATCCACAGTATCAAGAGTGTGCCGAGAGTATGAAATTTCAGACATCACATCCCATCATGGACAGCGCAGTGGGCGACCACCTGCACTTAACGACCGAGACCGCCGACGTCTGTGTAGAATGGTCAATGTTAATAGACACGCAACACTTCGTCAAATAACTGCAGGAATCAATGTGGGACGTACGAGGGACGGGCCCGATAGGACTGTGCGGCGAAATTTGTCTTCCTTGGGCTATGACAGCAGAAGACCGACTCGAGTGCCTTTACTGACAGCACGACATCGCCTGCAGCGACTCTCCTGGGCTCGTGAGCATATCGACTGGTCCCTAGACCAGTGGAAAACCGTGGCGTGGTCAGATGAGTCACGATTTCAGTTGTTACGAGCTGATGGTAGAGTTCGAGTGTGG
>JAPMOQ010006918.1:119550-130431 GCA_026543055.1 Argiope trifasciata
CGTATATTTTTACCCATAACCTCTTTGCATCCCAAAATGACTCTTAGATTTTGGTAGATTTCATTCATCATCATATTCTAAAATTTGTGTACAAAGAAAAATGGGATTGCTGCATCACCATTTTGTGTAGAGTTTTGACCGTTTTGGTTCAATTTCATTCAAATTTACTACCAATTTTTCTCTTCCTCAAAATATATTATATTTTCAAATAATGTTTTTTTTTATTTATAGTATTTTGTATTATAATGTACAATACTTCAAAAAACCATAGTTTTAAATAATATTTTGAAAAATCTATTTTTTATAAAAGGACGTTGCTGGATACCTAAAAATTGATTGTTCTTCCAGGCATTAGTTGGCAGCTGCGGAATGAGCTGCTTCACCAGCAGACGGAGATTCGCAGCCATCTGCAGACATTTCGAGACCGGCCCGACCTCTTGTCTTCCCTCATGAATTACATCGCGGGGCCCCAGAACCACCCTCTCATCATCCGTGGGCGGCAAGGGCGTGGAAAAAGCGCCCTCTTATCAGTGGCCAGCGTGTTGTGTGGGGCTGTCTTTCCCACAATGCCCCTCCTCTTCCGCTCTGCCGGGGCATCTCCAGAATCTTTCACCCAGGAACAAATCTTGAGGAGCATTTGCGAGCAGCTCGCGGTTCTGTATGGCGAACACCCATCCATAGCTTCCAGGGTAAGTAAATGCTTGTCATTTTACTGAGAGTAGGTAAATTGTTGGTCTTTTAGGGGTGGTGGTGGCTCTAATGCCACTTGGTCGTACCAAACCCGAACCTAGAGAATTTGATGAGATATCACATAGAAAAATAATTGCTCCTAGAAATTCAGACATATTTGAACACCAACAGCCATCATGCAAGTCAGAAATGATTACTGAAAACAGATGCCATAGAAATCGGGCCACAATAAAAATGACTACTTTAAAAAACTCTTATAAGAAAAATAACAATAAAATATATGGCAGGTATATAGATATATTTGAACATATTATAAATATAGTTTATTAAAAGTATTTTAATCTTTCATTTTATTTCTTTTTTATCATAAAGCATAAGAATGCGTCGCGAGTTTCAAATATTTTGGTGTCTTCTTTTTATTATATGTTTAAATCAAGTTGGTAAGGCTTGAGATTAATGTCCGTGACAGCGCCAAAATCATGCCAACTTTCTTAAAACACGCCAAAAATTTGCCGTTCCTAGTTCTTACAAACATTACTTTAAAAAAAACTGGTGAATTTCCAATTTACCTTATTCCAATTGTCTTCCAAAATTTTGGTCTCTCCTTTTTATTATTTGTACACACCAAGTTGGTAAGACTAAAGATTAACATCTGTGACAGCGCCAAAACCATGCCAGCTTTCTTAAAACACTCCAAAAATGTGCCGTTACTTATTTTAACAAACATTATTTAAAAAAATGATAAATTTCCAATTTGCCTTATTCCAATATTTTGATGTCTCCTTTATATTATATGTTTACATCAAGTTGGTAAGGCTTAAGATTAGTGTCCGTGAGAGTACCAAAATCATGCCAGCTTTCTTAAAACACGCCAAAAATTTCCCGTTTCTTGTTCTAACAAACATTATTTTTAAAAAGCTGATGAATTTCCAATTTATCTTATTCCAATTGCCTTCCAATATTTTGGTTTCTCCTTTTTATTATATGTTTACATCAAGTTGGTATGGCTTAAAATTAATGTCCGTGACAGTGCGAAAATCATGCCAGCTTTCTTAAAACACGCCAAAAATTTGCAGTTTCTAATTCTTATAAACATAATATATATATATATATATATAACACGGATGAATTTCCTTCCCATGTGCCTTATTTTCCTTCCAGAGTATCGCCGAGCACAACTCGTATTTCGCCAATCTTTTGAAACGCGCATGCTCCGAGAGGCCTCTCACCATCATTCTGGACGGGCTGGACCAAGTGGAGGAGTACAGCGGACGATCTCTCAAGTGGTTCCCCGTCGTGCTTCCCCAGTACACCAAGCTGATACTGGCCCTCAGAGACGGCAGCAACGAACTGCAGGACATCCAAGTAACATTCCCTTCCACTTCCCTTTCACAACCCCTTCTAAATACCTTAAAAGAGATGAGTCATATCACTGACCTCCGACCCGCCACGAAGACACATGGATAAAACCTCACAAAACTGAATGAGCGGACCGCCGCAACAGCAACACAGGCAGGAAATGTGGTTGAGTCCCCAGGGCCATCACCGGCCATAGTACAAAGGGAGTACGTCCCATCATCGACGGAGAGCCAGAACCTCCACCTATTTTTGTGCCCACCGGGTTGGCGAGATTCAAACACCATACCAGAAGCACCTCATCCTCATTTTGAGGTGCCCATCCGGGGGTTACCCTTGAAAGGGATAGTCATATCACTGACCTCCGATCCACCACGAAGACACGTGGGTTAACCACGCAAGACTGAATGACCGGACAGCCGCTACAGCAACACTGATGGGTACTGTGGTTGAGTCCTAAAGGCCATCACAGCCAACGGTACAACCCTCCTCAAAGGGAGTACGTCCCGTCATCGATGGGAGGACCAGAACCTCCACCTATTATTGTGACCCCCCACGGTTGGCGAGATCCAACACCATGCCGAAAGCATCTCATCCTCATTTCAAGGTGCCCCCTTGGGGTCCCTTAAAAGGGATATCTCTCACCAATTCCGTTATTTTTAAACATTCTTGGTTAATTACTTCCCAATTAGTTCTTCCGTGCCCAATCAATGCATGATTTCACAATAGGCACTCGAAAATCAAATCCAAAAATAAGCTATTTAGGATGACTTCAAGATATTGTATCAAATGGATGTTACGATAAAGAATTGCCGAGATTACATTTGGCAAAATCAGCCCAAAATATTCACCGTTGACGAAACAGTATCTTAAATCGTATTCATACTTTCTACTCGATAATGTTGTGGTCAAAGTGGAACTGTTTCCCAATGTTTAATAACGCATCATGGACCATGTCAATCATATTTCTTATTGTTTAACGATATTCAACAAGATTTAAGATTAGTATTAGGTTGGGGAACATGTTCGTAGCGTTTTTATATTCTCTTGCAACGATTTTTTTTTTTGGTTGATAAAGTGTATGATATTTATTCAATAGAGGTCTTTCTGCTGTACAAAACTGTGCTAATTGTCTTTTTGAATAAATTAATTTTTAATTAATTTAAATGTTTAGAAATGGAATATCCAGGAGGTAAAGATCAACATTTTCGATACATTCCCTTCTTCATTTTTCATT
Source organism: Argiope trifasciata (assembly GCA_026543055.1). Taxonomy (NCBI): domain Eukaryota; kingdom Metazoa; phylum Arthropoda; class Arachnida; order Araneae; family Araneidae; genus Argiope; species Argiope trifasciata. Next base: position 122,834 of record JAPMOQ010006918.1, read on the forward strand.
GAGGCCAAAAAGCTGCTGAAGCAGCACGGGAAATTTGCAACGTATCCGAGTAGGTGTCATAGGAGAGTCTACAGCACGTAAATGGTCTGCAAAGTTCAAAAAGGGCAATTTTGACATTGATGATTCTCCCCTTGAACTGGGAGGGCATGGTGTTCTGGGAAATGCTTGAAAGAAATGTCACGATAACAAGGAGCTCTACATAGCCCATCTACATCGCGTGAAAGAGGCTATGGGACTGAAAAGACCCCATAGACAAGGCCTAACCATATTCCCTCACGACAATGGCAGGCCCCATGTTGCACAAATCTTCAAAGCCACATTCCAAGAGCTCTAACGGGAGGTCCTTCAGCATCCACCATATTCTCTGGACCTTCCACCGTCGGATTACCATCTTTTCCGCTCCCTGTTGAGCCCTATTAGGGGTGTTACCTTCGACAATGAAGAGAACCTTAAAAACTGCCTTTACAACTTTTTCGATACCAGAACCAGAAGATTTTTGGCTCAATGGCATCGACAAACGAGTCGAGAGGTGGGAGGAGGTCGTAAACAGCAATAGCGAATACATAATCGATGAATCGATTGTTATTACTAATGATTTTCTCTAAATAAAAGTCTTTGATAAAAACGCTACGAACTTATTCCCCAACCCAATATTTGGACAATGTAAAGCTATTATTTCTTCCGTCTAAGCTATTATTCTATTCGAATTATGAAAAATACTTCTATTTAACGATAATCCAATGGATGGAAACAATAAGAATAAATAACGGTTCACATAGCATTAACATTATGAATAAATTTAAGCATTTTTTCAATTTATGTTCATTTACCAAGGTCAATTATTTTGTTCGATTCTACATCAAATATAATACTGATCTTTTTTATTGCAACTGCGCAAGGTGTTTGTTGCCATAATTTATAACTATAGGGAAATATCGGCAACTTGTTGGAAGGTTGTGACGATCGTTTTCGCAAGAAGTCGGACTCTAATCTGCACTCTTACAATATTTTCTTTTTTTTTTTTTTTTTATCGATTCTAACTTCAAAGATCAATCAATGTACCAAGAATCCAAGCGAAATGATCTGCTCAAAATTCTCACATACTCTTCTAATAAAGATCTTAAAAATAATGTGGACTTTGATAAAGTACACCTTGCATGCAAATGGTGTACAGTATTAACAAAATATTGACCTTTGGTATGACTTCAGCCTTTTTACTGCAGGTTTAGTGTCATATCAGGAATGTTTCCAAAGATTAAACCCAGTTAGGTGGTAAATGGTATTCTAAAAGTAAATTTGTGTTTAAAACGCGTTTTTCCGAATAGATTGCAATCAAAATTCGTCATATATATGCCATTAAACAAACAAAATTAGAAATCAAAAGGAAAATGCAATTTACTTCACAATAAGTATTAACACAAGAAATATCTTTATTACTGATTGCAAAGAGTGCAATAATAGACTACTAACGTTATAAATTGAGTTTCTATAAACACGTAGTTAAAAATTCAAATATAACAACTTACCATAACAAGCCTTGGCCTTCCCTAGATGACGCATGTCGGAAACTAATCTATACAAATATATAAATGTGAAAGTTTGGATGGATGGATGGATGGATATTTGTTACTCAATCACGCCAGACTGCTTGTGAAAGTTTGGATAAAGACATAAATGTGAAAGTTTGGATGGATGGATGGATGGATATTTGTTACTCAATCACGCCAGACTGCTTGTGAAAGTTTGGATAAAGACATAAATGTGAAAGTTTGGATGGATGGATGGATGGATATTTGTTACTCAATCACGCCAGACTGCTTGAACAGAATGGGATGAAATTTAGCACAAAGACGGATAATAGTCAGGAATAGAATAGAGGCTTCTTTTTATTCCGGTTCATTGAGGGGTTCGTTTTTTAATTCATTTAATACTAACTTTCGCGCCAAAAAGCTGAAGCCAAATCCCGCCAAAGATGAGTAAGGCTCTAGTTTTTTTCCCTCAGCAAAGTTGAGATTAGGCTTAGGAGAAATTCGGCCTATTATTTCAAACGATTCTATTAATTTTCTTTGTTTTTGATGTATTTAAAATCAAATGTTGTGAATGAATCGATCTTTCGGATTCATTCTGAAGTACTTTTAAATTAAAAGTGAACAGAATAAAGGAACTAAAATATTTCTCATCTGCATTGCGTTAACCCAACTGGTGTAGGAAAATTCGCGCGTGTTTTCATTTAAATGAAAAGTTTAAAAATGATGTGTATAATACTTTTGTGGTTATCTTCATCTCGATTCATCAATAAAAGAGATATGACTGGACTTGATTTACTGTTTTGTTTTATTTCGGGTATACAATGTAAATAAATTGTTTTTACGTTAGTTGTATATTTTAATTTATTAAATTGTATGTATGTCATACAATTTTCGTGTATGCTTACACTGTCAAATGCATCGTTTTTAAGTTAGGTTTAATTTTTTTTAATTATTTGATAGTTTTTCATACATTTACATCGAAATTTCCACGCGAACAGAGTTGTGGGTAATAGCTAGTTAAAATACATGACAAAAATTCTATTTATTTAATTTTCTTGAAAAAAAATAGTTTTAACTTTAGTTTTAAATATAAGATTATTCATTTTCAGGAGCGCCTTCCTGATGATGGGTCCAATTATTTAGAAGTTCCTGATTTAGACGTCGAAGAAACGCTGTATATACTGGAGCATTTATTAGTTGTCAAGGGACGCCGTTTGACAGAATCTCAACTAAGTTTTGCTCGGATTTGCTTCACAGACAATTCTTATCCTCGCTACGCACACGTATTTGCCCACATAGCAAGCAAATGGCACACACTAGCCATTCCGGAACGCTTTTGGATAAAGCATTCCGTTTATGAGATTTTCTGTGATTACATTAATGAAATGGCCAAGACAATAAATATTTCAGACATAAATAAATTTCTTGCCTCATTAGGAACGTTTAAGAATGGAATGACAGAGTCCGAAATGTTTGAGATATTATCACCTACTACTGAACAGTGTGATACTAATTACGACTGTCCACTGACATTGATTTACTTGAAATATCATTTAAATCCAATTCTCAGAACGATTTATAGGAAAGGTCACACATTTGTACATTACAAGTGCCAATTATTTCGCAAGCTTTGCAAAACTTATTTGGGCAAAGATTACTTAGAAGTATACTTGCAGAAAACATTGGAATATATCAACAGCAGTGACTGCGACAAACTTTCAAATAAAAAGATGAAAAATGCTATTAAAACAACACATAAGCATCAAAGATGGCGGGAGTTAGAAGAAGTAACTCATCTACAGATCAGATTGAATATTTCTGTCCGCAGAAATTTTTTCAACCACAATTGGCTGTACGAGCGTATAGCCTGTGGCGATATTTACCTGCTTCTGGAAGAAATAAAAATGTATAAAAGACACAATCCTGATGATAGAGAAATCGACATTCTCAGAAAATTTCTTCAGCTGTCTGCCTATGCTCTTCGAATGGACGGTAGGCAACTTTACACCCAATTCTATGGCAGATCCAAAGGTTACTTCTCAGACCCCGAGAGCAATATCAAGTATCCGAAAGTGAAGAAGCTGATTCGATCCAGCATCACCCCTCCAGTGCCAAGTTTTCACACCTCGGGTCCTTGCATGAGAACCCTTGTGGACGCCCAAAAACTGTTCCCTTCGTCTTCCAAAAGCAAAGATTCGCTCGATAGAATGGTCTGGTTGCACAAAAACAGCACGTACTTAGTGACGTACTCCAGCAGTAAAAGTGAAATAGCTGGTTGGAACGCTCATCAGACAAAGAAGCTGCTGTCTTTCAAAGAAGAGGAGTGTGTTGTGGGATTGAAAACTTTAGGAATCAACTCTGAAGTTCTAATCCTTCACCATAATCAGATGGAAGTTTTGGACATGACTAAAGGTTTGATCAAGACGCGGATGAAAGAACTGATTGATGTTTCTCAAGGTGTAAGTGTCCTAGAAGATGGAAAAAGTATCCTCGCTATTTCAGAAGGTCATGACGAAATATTAAAATTCGACACTTGTTCTGGGCATGTGGCTAATAGAATATTTCCAGGGGAAAATAGGTGAGTAATGATTTTGTCATTTTATTTCCAAACGTTTGTTTTTCCTTTAAATATTTTACATATGATTTGAAAGTTTGGTGCTTCTTTTAAAGGTCATCTTTTTTATTTGAATGTAACTCAAAAATACTATTTATTTTTAAAAAATTGATAAAGAAGTTTTATTTTGAAGGTAATTAATAGTAATTACTTCTCTGAAATAAAAGATTTAAGATTTAAAGAACAGAAATTAGGCATGAAAGCATATAAAGTGCTGTCAATTATGCTAATTGTTTTTAAAAAATGAAATTGATCAGCGCTTTTTTTTTTATTCACTCGTCTCTTTGTGGGTTTTTTTCAAATTTTAACTTGTGAAAACTTTCGAGCTACAAATGATTCCTTCTTCTAAAGTATCAGTTTTTATTTTACTCATAAACAATTTATTATATGTATCCTACTAATTTTGATTGTTATTACAAATAATTTTTATTATAATTATGCTATCTTAATGGTAAATAATATAGAACCAAAATTAAAGAATGTGTTACAAATATTTTGCATATATATTTAGAGTTAAAGTAAAAGACAAAATATTTGCAATAGAAATACTGTGGTAAGTAGCTTAATGAGCATCATTTATTCCTGAATCTTACGTGTAATGCAAACGCTTTTTAAGAGCAGCAATTTTTTCCACCGGAATCCATGTAAAATAGGAAAATGAGAACTATTTCGAAAAACAGAATACTCACACAAATTTACAATAATGAAATTTAGTATTCACAAGGCATGTTTTTTTAAGAAAATTATCTTAAAATCTTATCTTATTAAATTATCGTTTCAAAATTTGGCGAACACGAGACATAGTGCTTTCGTTAAATAAATTCACAGAGAACATTGCTACTGCCTTATTAAGATGAAGCTTAGACACTATTATTTCTTTCACTTTCATCATCTACCTTATTGAAATGGAAGGCTCCGCTCCGTCGAATCGATTATTTTCGCCTATCCTGACTAAATACCCTCTGTAGCTTTCGATAATAACCATAAGTCTGTTTCTGTCAATCGGCACAAGTTTTCAGTCCCTGCATGATATTTAGCTTGGTAAGTCAAATCCATTTTTAAATCAAAACTTCAAAAGGCTCATTTCCTTCGGCTTTGTTTTATCCAATATTAAAATCCCTAAGCATATTTCAATCTATAATTGTCAGAAGACGAACAAAGGGACAGGGATGGATTAAGCAGGAGAATCTTTCCATGTCTCTCCCACTTCATGCTCATGACACTGTTAAAATAACCAGAGGGTTATAGCTGTAGGGGCATGAAACGGTGTGGTGCGTATACTTTCATGGCACTACGGAACATATTTCTAATATTCTGAGAAGGGATAGTTCTATTAATCTTTCATTCATGAAAAAAAAAAGGTGTTAGCATCTAAGGTTTTTAAAGCAGGAAATATTAAACGAGGCGTCTTGTGATCCTTAGGTACATGAATGCTTCTCTGTACACAGGCAACTAGACTGCCTATTGGTGAGTGCGAATGGAGAAGTGTGCGTCTCCGGGGATGCCGTCCAGAAGCCCTACCCCCTCTTCGCATGGAACGTCGGGAGTGGAGTACTGCTGCGTCACTTCGCCGTCCCACACCACGAATTCATCGTCCGTCTGTCCACGCTCAGCGGTGACGGTAGACTGCTCTTCGCCACTACCAAGGTGAGTTGCTTACATTATTTATGGTGGTGGTGGGTCTAATGCCACTGGGTCATACCAAGCTCGAATGAGATTCGGCTCTTTCGAACGAAGGCAGATGTGTGAGCCTTTCGTTGTGAACGAGCAGCATTAAGGTGACTTTGCTCCAACACGCACGACATAATCCTTTTGTAGGGGGTGGTCGAACTCATTCCTCCATCCGCAAGTCAGAATTGAGATCCCAATCAGAGATCGACTCATCCTCGATTCAGTACCCCCAGAGGTGTAATTTGTTATGGGAACTTGGAGGACTCTGCAGTCATGACCTATTCGCTCCTGTTAACGGCATTTTTCAATATTATATTATGTGTATCCTTGCTCGCTCTTGTTAGTACCATTTTTAAAATTTATTATGTTTTTTTTCCTTGTTCGCTCTTTTTAGCGGCATTTTTCAATATATATATTCTGTGTTTCCTTGTATGTATGTGATCGTCGTCCATGTTTTGAATATATATATTTGTGTGTGAGCGAAAAAGAACAAGAAAAAGTAAAGAAGAATTTTTCCTTGAATTAAATGCACACACCTTACTACAACAAGTGAAATTATCGGGAAAAGATTGGTTTTACCTAGTTTTACTCTTAATATTATCCATGGCATATCATTTATAATGGCAGTTTATTCCCCTTTTAATAGGAATTGCTGGATTCCTCTCCCAATTTTCTGATAGCCTTCGACACAACAACTGGAAGCGTGGTGTGGGAAAGAAGACCTCATTCAAACATCACTGCCGTCACTTTGTGCTCCGAATCCGAAAGAGTACTCGCATCTACAGAGAGAGGGGCAATTCACGCTTGGAATATGAGGAATGGACAGGAGTGGTATGCTTTTTTTTTTCACTAATAAAAATTTTGAATGAAAACAGGGCGAATTATTTCAAAAAAAAGGGGGGGGATCTTTTACAAGATTTATTTGAGAAAAATAAAAGTTTTAGATCCGATTCACTCAGAAATGCATAATACCTTAGTAGTACAGAAATATGGTACAATATTATTTGACATTGAGCAATATTCGCAATATTGGTTAATATCATATAATATCGCACAATATTGTGCGACAGGCTGTGCTACCTGGTAATCCCGAAGTCTAACGGCGTAAATTGATATAGCTTTACAGATACATGATTAACGTCATTGTGCTGACAGTTGCTTCACGTGGAATTGTGATGTAGAAATATTTTTCTTCTTGCATTTAAAACTAAGTCAGCATGCCTAGGTGATCCTGAACTTACTTGACCGGTTTTTGGTATGAATTTATACTCAAAGAAAGGATTTATAAAAGTATTTCCCACTACGTCCAATCTCAACTGTAAATAACGATCACGAACCTTACAGCGCTTATTTAAAGCAAACCTCATTTGCATGTTCATAGTGTCTCTACTAGCGCCACACTTACGCGCGTAGCTCGAAATTTGAATCGACGTCATCTTTCAGATGTATAAACACGCCTACCAAATTTCGTTTATCTAACACAGCTCCTTCCTAGTGTGGGGATTTTTTTTTCTCCATCAGTGTATGTGGCGGCTCTCTGCTGCGGAACGATTTTTGTTCCTTTATTTATTATTGTAAATTTATATTTTAAAAAGTGGTGGCAACACCCACTTTTGTTTCTTTTAAAGTTTTGATTATTTCTTGTATATTTAATTTGTTAAGTAGTATTGTATTTTATGGTGAATAATTTGTCTTCAATCAGAGTTCAGAGAAGTGGTATTCTTTAAGAAACAATAAAAACTATTTGTTCTGAAAGAATGAATCCTTTTCTTTTGTCATCTCCA
>JAPMOQ010006918.1:131836-146156 GCA_026543055.1 Argiope trifasciata
TTCTCTTTTAGGTTTGTAATATCCGTTCCCGCTTACAGAGTGGATAGAATTGAGACAGCAATTAATAATACTTTTCTAACGTGGGATTCAATTTCTCAGGGTCGATGTCTTCAACTGTGGGACACAATCAAAGGTAATATCTTTATAGAAGAAATATCTGATCTCACTTTGGAATAGTTGTATAATTAAGAGGATCAATGTATATTTGTATTTGACTTTTTCTTTTTCAATAATTATCTTGATATTTTTTATTTCTTTAAAAATTCTACTGATTCCACCAGATTTTGTCATACATTTCATAAATATTTTTCAGTGGTTCAGATCATATTATGACTCTTTCGTTTTCGTAATTAGTTTATTTAGATCCAACATCAGATAGAGAATTGCATGCGGCTATTTACAATGATGATAGAAAACTGATAAGCGTATTTATAAATGAAGGAACTTAAAATGGATCTAATGATCCGTGCATCATAAAGAACGTAACGGATAAAAATTCCATACTTAAAGTAAACACTCCATATTCTACTTAAACCAAAACCGGGTTGCCAGATTGCAAGTTGGAATAAGATACAAAAGAAACAGGAAATACAAAACTTACTAGGAGTGGCAACAGATCATATGAAAAGTGAATATTATCGTATTGCATTACAGAACAAAAAAATGATTTCACAATGCTTTAATGTCATTAGATTCGAATTCATACTTTCAATACAAATTTTATACAATTCACTAGTCCCTCTATCATTCTAAAAATATTTTATTCAGAAAGTAGATATGGACAGTAATAAAACATTCGACCTAAAAACATTTAGATATATATAGCCATAATTTTTGAAGCAGAATACAGGGAAGAAAGACACTTTGAATTTTTAATTTCGTTTTATTGGATCTCTGGAAGTAAGATTTACGAGCAAGCAGAAGCGACGAGTACAAACACAACACAGAACGACATAAAGTGAAATGAGGAAAAATTCATGAAAAATTTATTCCTGTGATCATATATTATGACATTTTGATAAGGTTTTCCTACATCTGTCGACCAGGTAAGGAAATAATAAGGACCTTTAAGAAAAATTTGTTTAGGTGAGCCGTTTTTTGTTCCTTCATTCGGAGAGTGGGAGCCGCTGACTTAAGTATTTTGAAAGCCTTATCAAACGGCAAAATATCGTCGGCACTTTTCGTCAGCAAACGACAACGAAAGAGACGTTATTTGAGTGATGTCACTTCAAAGTTTCTTATGATTGGTTGAATTTCGTTTGCAGAAAATATTTCCGTCACTATCGTCGGCATTTTCAAGCTGTTTAGAAAAAGTTGTCGATGACGAAAAACTTGCTTGACCGGTTCTTGAGGGTAGAAACAGAAAACTGCTGACGAAAAGTGCCAACGATACTTTTTTGTGTGATAAGGCGTTTATAGAGCGCTTCGTTGTAGTAATTAAATAAAAAATGTGGAATGGGATCAGGAAATAAGAAAATATTTTAGAATGAAGTTAATATGAACTAAATTAAAGTAAAATTTTGTAATTTAATTACGGTTTAATTTAAATCTTAAAATATCACTATATATATATATAGGTGTGTGTGTTACGGTAAAAGTAATAAATTCGGAGCTTATATAAAATTACCGGTGATTATACATAATCACCACTGAATTTGGTAAATATGATAAATTATTCCATATTTATCAAATTTACCGGTTAGTTTATAAAATCCCCAACTCGTAATGGGGATTTTATAAACTAACCGGTTAATTTGATGAATATGAAATAATTTATCATATTTACCAAATTCAGTGGTGATTATGTATAATCACCGATTTATCATTTTTACTGTAACATATTGTATGGAAATAGTACACGTGATATTACACACCTTCCTTCCTTGAATTATTTATTTGTTTTATTAAGTATGGTACTTTATAAGGAATGAAACTATTGTGTTATATGGGCCTGTTAATGTACTATTTTTGCCAGTAACTGTTTAATGCAACATTATCTGACATTTGTGTTTTCATTTCTAACCCTTTATATTATGCAACAATTTTTGTTGGGCTTCCCTGATTACTGTAAATCGTTTCCTGCCATTTACATTTTGTCGCAGTTGACATCTCTATTGCTCTAGTCCCTTAAGGCATTCGAATGCATTAAAAGCACTGGTTATCTACCACATTGGAGAATTTTTTAAATTCTTATTATTTCTTGTAGCTCAGACTTAACTCTTTCCAAAACAGTTTATCTTTTTTAGGGAAACGTAGGTCTTACATGTCACCCATTTTTCAGCTGAAATCTGTCTTTAATAACAATTTTTTCAAAACATTAATTTTCATAAAAATTCTCCACCGTTAACATATCCCCAAGACTAATACAGGTTTTTACATAAACATTTCAGAGTGTGTTTTAAATTATGTGAGCAATGAAATGAACCAAACGTTTTGTTGTTGGTGAAATACTTTTCCATTTATAGGTGTTTTCAGAAAAATTAAGCAATGAATTTTTGGAAAAAAGGCATATATACGTATAAATTTTACGCATCACTTCTTTGCATCTTAAATTTTTTCTTAGATTTTGGTTCATTGCATTCATCATTATATTCTATAACTTGAGTACAAAGGAAAAGCAGGACTGCTGCATTACCATTTTGTGTAGTGTGAACTGTGTTGGTTAAGTTTCATTATTATTTATTCAAATTTTCCTATTTCTCAAAATACATTATAATTTCAAATAATTTTGCTCTATTTGGTATTATAATTGGCAATAAATCTAAAACCATAGTTTTAAATTGCTTTTAAAAAATCCAATTTTTTAAACATTTTCCTTTGAACCTAGTCGTCTCTAATATTATATGTATAACGCCTCTAATATTTTTGCTATTTTGTTTTTGTTCGGCTTTTTTTAAATAATAGGTCATATGCATTTGCAGGCAGTAACATCGCTACTTTCACTGCTGATTACGACGTCCACGAATGCCTCTTGTCACATGACGGAAGCAGCATTGCTCTGCTTCTGTGCGATAAAGACCAACCCGCTCTGCTTTCATTGAAAGGTACAAATCGCGTACAAGAAAAAATTCAAGAAGAATGAAAATTCCTTATCGACAGAAAAAAAAATATTTTTGTATGTTTTTATTATAGAGAAAACTTATGAGTTTTTGTTTCTAATAAAGAATGTAAAAGACAACGAGATATAGTTTTTTTTTTTTTTTTATTAAAAATCTCACAAACATATAAATCTTTGCTTTTTCTTTTGAAAATTAGAGCTGTATTAATTAGAAATTTCTTTTAAAACTTAGTGTATAATTACATCATTCGTTTAGCACTGGTCTATGTAGGCAGTAGCCTGTTAGCAATCTGGCCTTAGATTTGAATAGCATTTCCTTTTAGCACCATAGGCTCGGCCTACATCTCTAGACTGTGAGTGAAATCTAGTAAATTCTGTTAAGACTTGAAATCGGCAAAAAAAACTTTTTTTTTCCAGAGGAAACTTTTTTTTTTTTTTTTGCAAGTGATAAACCACAGACGACATTGCACTTATGTGAAGTTCGTATCGGCGCTATTAAACAGTCTACTTGCTTTTAGTAAATTCAAGAACATGAATTCTGTGTCAGGAAATACACCCCTCCCCCCCTTTAATGAATAGTATCCATCGTAATTATTCTTTATTTTTCTCCGTTAAGATATATCTGCAAAAGTATTCTCAGTAAAAAGTTGGCATTTTCATTACAAATTATAACAAATCCTTTTTACTGAGAGCAAACACTTTTAATTTAAAAATGCTTTACATCAGACGCAAATAGATCAACTTCTTGATGGTAGCCTGGTTGGTAGAGCGTCAGTTTCGTAACCGAAAGGTCGCGGGTTCTGTCCTCGTCTTGGCCAAAGACCGCCGTGTTGGCTAATGGCAGTTGGGGCACGTTAAATATGTCGAGACTGCAAAGTCCTCCTAGTTCCCATAACAAAACGATACCTCTGGGGGTACTGAATCAGGGATGAGTCAGTCTCTGATTTGAATCAAAATTCCAACTTGCTGATGGATGAGTTCGACCGCCCCCTAAAAAAGGTTGTGTCGTGTGTGTGAGCTAGAAGTCAGACTTCTGCCCTCTGGGTGCTCAGGGGTCTTTACCCTCAGAAGCTACTGCACCCCCTTTCCGTGAAAAAACACGGACACGACAACAACAACAACAAGAATGCATTTAATTATATGTGTATGAGCAAGAATATAATTCATAAGGAGATATATGCTTCTTTATTAACACAGTAAAACTTTTAATTAGTTTATATAATGACATTGAAATTTCAATAACATTAAAAAAATTTAATTTATAAAAACATCTTTTTCAAATGCATCAATAGGAGAAACAATTATCTTAGCTATGATAACAATATCTAATTTCAAGTTTTTTTAAAAAAAACTTTCAACGGTGACAGAAAAATTATTAACACAAAAACAGCATATTTAAAATGTTCAGTAATCAAAATTTTTCAGAATTATTTCGATTTCATTCAAAATAAGCACATATGGATTAAGCATGTATAGAGCAATCTATTGAATGATATCATAAAGCACCTTAATTCAAATACCAACAACAATATAATTATACATCAAAGTTTGACATTATGATCTAATTGGAATTGAATTATTCAGTATCTTATTATGAACTTTTAAATGAACCTTCAAATTTGTTTTGGTGGTAAAACACTTCCCACATAAACCACACTGAAATGGTTTTTCTCCTGTGTGAGTCAGGATGTGATTTCTCAAATGATCAGTCTTGAAAGTGGTATAGTTGCAGAAAGTGCACTTATGCTGCTTCTTTGGCTTACCCAAGAAATAAGAAAACTGCTTGTGACTTTCGAATATGCCACCTAAAACAAAGAAGAAACAAAGAAAAATGAATTTTTATTTAGGTAGAAATTTGTTGGTGTGTTATGGTTTTGAAATATATTTCTTGCATAATTTCTTTCCTACATCATTTTTACAACTCAAAAACTTACTTCATATTTTTTTTTAAAAGGCTGGATTCCAAATATATATATGAATATGAAGAAAGAATAAAAATTGGAACATTAACAATGGAACAAGACATTTAATGAAATATATCTACAATGCAAATTAGGCATTTAAAACACGAACAACTATAACTGTTTACTTAGGAAATAATATGACAGAAGACAATTACCGAACACTTACATAATCTGGAAATTAATTTATATGAACAATATGAGTTGACATTCAAAGCTTATGATCTGGACTATAAAGCATCACTTCTTTTTAATATACAATTAAATCAATATTTTAGTAAGGTTTTATAAATGAAGTTGTTTTTATACATTGTAGATTATTATCAATCAATAACACATATCTATTAAAAAATACACATCATAAAAATAAAATTAACCATTAAATAATGCTCGAATAGGAATCTTTAGAATAATATTTTCTTTGCCTGCAACAAAACTACTTTAAATTTAACTTTGCATTTATGCCTTGCTATCTTATAGACACAAAAAATGAAGAATTCATTATATAAAATCTAAAACTATATTTAAATATCTGGACAATTATTCTTTAGAGTAATTTGGCAAGATAGAAAAATAAAAGTTATATAAAAAAAATAGAAATCTTCAACAGTTTTCTAAATTATACATCAATCAAAAATCTCATTTATTACATAAAATGTTTGCCTACAAATAATGAATTCTTCCCATCCCCAGAATTTTTTATATCAATTTAAATTACTAAAATTCCAAAAGTGTTACTGAATAGAAAGGACATGTTTGATTTCCAGTTTTTGCTCAATAAACAAACAATTCTTATGAGTATGTTGAAAACAAATATCATAAATAAAATTCAGGCTTTGCTCTTTTATAAGGACTCACTGTTATGAGGATTTTTTTTTCTAAAAGAAAATGTGAACAATTTATTCCACAGCTATCAATATTCACATAATAAATTCTTATTTGCAGCATAGTAACCATCAATTTCCATTTATTTTAAAAGTTGATTTTTAGAGTAAACAATTCAAATATATCAACAATAACAATGAATAAGAATGTTATTAAAAATGTTGCATAGTATTTCAAAGAATCCTAGAAAACTAAAAGTAATAATCATAAAACTTTTGAAAGTTCTTCATGATTAAAAATTTAAAGAATATCAATTTTTTACAAGAACGATATTTTCATAAATGTTACTTCAAGTTGAAAAATTATTTCACTTTAATAACATTAAGTTACAAAAGTATCTAACAAAAAAGGTTTAAAATAAACAGATCAGAAAAATATATTCAAACCAAGCTTAAAAATACTACATTTTAAAATTTGCACAATCACTATAAAGATCAACAAATATAAATCTTTTTAAAAAAGTCATTATGAATTTTTTTTGCTAGTGAGATATGGTAGAAAATTCCATCTTTCTTTCAAGCTTTCACTACATATAGTCCACTGTAAAGACAATTATCCAGAATATTTCAGCATATATATTTTTCATATATTCAGCATATACATTTTGTATTTTTATATAGCAGGGGCATATTCAACATGTCACCAAGTGGAATTCTCCATTCTGGGCATTACACTGGTAAAATTAGTTCCAATGCCTGCACAAAAATCTTTTTAAAACTGTTTCATAACTAGTAAGCTTGGAATTTCAACAATAAAATGCAAGTATATACTGTAAATTTTATGCCAACTCTTTATTTTCTATATCAGAAAAATAACATGATATCCATTTAAAAATAGAATATTATTAGTAAAAAATTCCAGTATAAGTTTAATCAAAAAAAATTTATTCGTATAAATGTTCATGAACAATTCTAAATTAACAATATTATTTACTGTTAATTTGCACAATATTCAAATTCAATATGAACAATATAAAAAATGAATGAATAAACATATTTGAAAAAGATACATTATTAAAGATTATTATTTACATATAAAAAGCTAGAATAAATTAAAAAAGCAAACACATAATTATATAGATTTCATGATATAAACACAGTTACAATTTAAAAATATTTTGATTGCTATGTGTGATAAAATGCATGTGGAGGCTCTTTTTTTGTTTAAAACTTTTATTGCAGATGTTGCACTGGAAAGGTCTATTTTCTGAATGTTTCAACATATGCCTCTGTAGATGAGTTGTATAATATGTTGTATAAGGACACAAAACACATCTATGTTGCTTTCTTGGTTTTCCCCAAGCAGCAAACTGCATGTTTTGCTCAGCTTGGAATACTAAAATACAAGAAAAAGACTTTATGATATAAAAAGTTCTTTAAAAAACTCATAAAAGCATTAATCATATCTTATTGAATTCTGTTTCATAATACATATATTAAATACCAATAATAATAGTCTCAATAAACCAATAATGACTCTTCTTAAACTTTGAGACAAATGACATGAATATTTTATGTTAAAAGCATTTATTAATATAATAAATACTTTTTAAACACAACATTTATTATATACATTTATTATGTTCTGGATAATAACATTTATTATGTTATGTACTCAGATTTTTGCACTTAATTTTGAATTCAGTTTCTGATCAAAAGGATAATCACATGCCAAAGTAAGATAAATCAGTTGATTAAGTAAATGGATATCATTAAAAGAAAAAAAAGGGAAATCTTAACAGCTAGAAGAATTAAAATTAGCTAATGTTAACAAGAGAAAAAAAAATGAACTAAAAAGCAAAAAACATAATCAACAAAAGATTTCAAAATACAGGAGTGGAAGAATTATTACAACCAAGAATCTTGCAATCATCACAAAAAAGCTACTACTATTAAAATAGCAGTTCTTTCAGAGGTTGCATTATATTGAGTCATTGACTGAAAAATTTGAGCTACTACTATGTTAAATAAAGTAAGAATTTAAAATGGCAGGGTCAAAATTTCAAGTCATTATGAATTAAAACAAATTTTGATGGAATAAGATAATTATCATATCAGCTATACATCAATTTAAAAAAGTGACAATCAATTCGAAATAAATCTCAGCAATCTATTATGAATCAATATAAAAAAGTAATCACATATAATCTTTTTTCTTAAATCTGTATATAATATTTGAAAAAAAAAATCTGCTAAACACACATATATATATACCATAATCAATTAATTAGGTTAAAGTAGATCGTGAAAAAAAAAAACATAAAATCCTTTTTGATATTAAATTACTGGTCATTTTTTATTAATATTTATACATTTGAGTGTAAAACTGAAGCAAATATTTAAAAATAAAAACAAATAACATTTGTATCCTTTTAGCAAGTACTGCTGGTTTGATAATATTCAGTTTTTTTTTATTTAGAGTTCACACAGATTATTTAATCAAAGTAACATTACATAGGATGAATAAGAATCTGCATACTAAAAAGAAAGCTTTAAAAGGTTTTCTATTATTTAGGTTTAAATGCAGAACATCAATTTGCCACAAACATACACATATACATACAAAAAAATCTATAATATTTCTACTTTTTACAGTAAAGATCATCATTAACTCAGAATTTTACTACATTAAAAAATATATTTAAAATAAGTACATATTTTTATTTTAAAAATATTTAAATAACATACTTTTTAAAAAAATATTTTAAAAATCCAAGAATTTAAAACATTTTCAACATTTTATTTGAAAAAAGGGAGAAATACTGAACAATAAAATTATATTTTAAAGGCATCTTTATGAAAAAAGTAACACCTATTGATGCAGCATATACTTTCTGCCAGACAGTAAATCAACTAATTTTTTGGAGTTATATCTTTTCTTTTTCAAATGGATACCTTTTACATAAGTCATGCTTTGATTTCCCTGATAAACATAGCTTCATTCTCTAAATCACAAGATATTGTGAGAAATTTCATCTGGAGAATATAAGAGAATAATATTAGAAATAAGATAAAGTAATAGTATTAGCTTCAAATACATGCTTCAGTATCATTTGCAAAAACAGCATTATCAATCTTATAACAAGATATTCATAAAAAACAGTTCAGTAACACTTTTTCTTTTTAATAATTTCACTAGTATAATGATTTATACTAGTGAAATGATTTTCAAATACTTTCAACAAGACTTAAGGTTAAGCAAAAGGAAACAAAAGTAAGTAAATAGATCATTCTGATTAATGGTACGTAATAATCATTTTCCAGAAGAAATGCTGGCAAATTTCCTAAGTAAAGAGAAATGAATATCTTATATATTTTTGAAACACTAATTTAAATAATTTATTTCAAAACTAAAAATTTTCTTTTAAATGCTTAAATGTTTTTCTAATAATACTTCAAAATTATTTTCATTTCAGAAAAGAAAAAAATGAGGGGTTTAAAAAAGTTTTATTCTGTACTATAGAATAAAAACCTACATCCTCCAAAATCTATACTCCATTAAACTGAATTAATAAAAATAAATGCTTTTTCCTAAAAATTTACAATTTAAAACTAATCAAAAGTTAATGCCTTTTTACGGAGGAAAAGTCAGAATAGTAAAAATAAACATTAATAATAAATAAGCATATAGAGCAAACAATAAGAAAAAACATAAAGCAAATCAGAGTTTAAGGAAGAATTAGCAACAGGAATTACCAGGGAATATGTGAAAGCAGACTATTTGAATGACACAACTGTAATAAATATAGATGATTATTTATTACTAATTATCACAATTATTTGAAAACATGATTGCATTGAAAATAAGATTGTAAATCATGGTAGAGTAAAGAGAATAGAATTTAAAAAAATAATTTCTTTTCCATACATTTTTTTAAAAATAAAAGCAATAATAAATAGTTAACACTGAAGTAGAATATTTCAGAAATTTATCTTGCATAAAGATGGAAATATTATCAAGAAAAATTCCTTTGGGCATGATTTTATAAATGCATATTTCCAAAATGAGCAGTATGAACAATAATTTATTTATAATAGTGTAAATAAAATAATTAAAAATACCAAGTTTAAATTGAATGATGTGTCTTTTTTAACAAGCATTATTATACTTTTGCATGCCAGGTAATTTTTTATTATCTTATATGTAATCAGAAGTTAAAAAAAGAGCAAAATACTTATCAAGGGAGGGAAGGAATTCAATTTTACTACATATACAATTATAAGTATTATATGAAATCTTGCAAGCATTACAAAACTATTCTTATATATTCTATTAATTGCTTTCATTAACAGCCTTCTTTCTTTGATCATACACAAGTTGAAAATAGCTTTAAGATTTTATCATTCTGTAAAAAGAGTCTTAAATATAAGATTTAATTCAAAGTAAATATTCATATAGAGAAGGTAAGTGAACAATATCATTATAATGAATATTATGCTAAAATTATTTTTCTTAAATTTAATTCAATCAAGGATTTAGTAAAATTAATTTGGAATACAAAGTGCATTTACAGTAACTCTTCATTAATATATGTGAATTAAAATGTTTACATGGCTTAAATTAACATAAAAGCAAACTACAGATTTAAAGTATTTTCTTTTATCTTAAAACTGATAACTTAATGGAACAGAAACTGTAAATAGACATAAATATCTGATGAATGATTACAAATAAACATACTTTGATATGATAATATTACAAATATGGTTGATATAGAAAATAGAAAAGCAAAATTTTATTACAAGTAAGAAATAATATACAATTGATTGTATTGATTCTAATAAAAATGTATGAAAACTATTTTTCTGAAACAAAGTATTGCTATATATATAAAGTAAAGAGATTATACTTATTAGTATAAGTATTTAATGCTTATTTCAATCTTGAGCACAAAGATGAACATATAGGCAAACTCTTTTCATAAATAGGTTCTCACCATGAAATCTCCACTGTCCTTAATGAAATAAGACTTCTTTGTAGGAAAGTGAAACCTGAGCAGATGCATTTTGTACTGTTAACAAAATCAATTTTTTTTTCGTATTATCTCTAATATTATTATCTGCAGATATTAAATTGCATAGGTTTATCCAGGGGATAAGGCTAGATTGAGATGATACTTTTCATATACTTAATCTTATCAACTCTAATCAAATGCTGAATTATTATTATAATTACACCAGTTATATTATAAACTACTTTCTTATCATAAACTAATAAACCTTTTATATTCATTATTTTGAAAAATATGTTGTTACAATATGATCTTAATTTAAATATTTATATATTATTTCCTTAGGTCCTTAATAGGCAAAAATAAATACTCTCAAATTACAGCTTTTTTGATAAAACACATTGAAATCACGCGTCAGAATTTAAGAGATGATCTCGAAATACAATTAATTTTTAAAATTCAAACAGTGTATTAGATTACAGCTTACTCTTTTAAAGTAATATATTTCCTTCAAGCCTCTTTTGTCTTTTCATATATTTTTCGAACCTCAGTAACGCATTTTAAGCAATTCAACACTTTTTCTTTTTTTTTTATCCCATTAACCTTTTTTTTATCCAAACATTATCCTATTTCATTTCAATGCTCTGTGTCTGTTTACATTTTTCAAAAAGAGATTCATTGTTTATTTTGAATGGATTCTGCTACTCCAGTAACATAAACTGAACGAAATGATCCGGATTCGAAACATCGGCTTCTAGACGAGCAGTTGGAACCGATGAATGAACATTCGGTTAGCTAAAGAAAAAAATATATAAAAAAGTGCCTATTCCTGATTTTTTTTTTTCTCATAATTTTGGCACGTTTTAAATTATAAGTACTTCTAAGATTTTTAATTTTTGCTTGAACTAGCTCAGGAATCCAATCCTGAAGACCTATTTCAGTTGAAATGACTTCAGTCATTGACTCAAAAGCCTTTCTTTCTAAACTTTTGTTTCTATATGAAACAATATCCGCATTCCAAAGATATTCGCGTTCTCCATAGTAGGTCACAAATTTGCAAGTTTCAATGTCTGGTAGTTTAATACAAATCAAAATATTACTTTATACCATAATTACTAAATTTCTACTGATGTAAATATTAAAAGCAATTGAGTTAGTGGTATGATGAGAGTCCTACATTTATAGTTTCTTGGTTGGTTTTTGGTTCATATTGGCAACATTTGTGCCCAGATAACGAAAACGCGCCGTGTTTTCTTCAAGACTGCTTGGTTGGCGTTTGGTTCACATTGGTGAAATTTGCGCCTGGATAACGAAAAAGTACTGTATTTTTTTCAAGACGGCATTGAAATGATCAAAAATAGCCGGATTTTACAAAATAGTAATATTCAAATTTTCATAAATCGGTCAGTTTTAATGACTGATTGTCGCGAAAATGTATTGCTAAATATATTTTTGTGGAAAGTGGATACATGTAAAAATTTTAAATTCTTAATTCATCAGACATTTATTGACTCAAGTTACAAAAAAAAAAAAATAGTTATTTACTTTATTTAGAGAAATTTACTATGTGAAGTATGTCTATCATTAAAGGTTTGTCAAATACATATTGGATCATGATTATATTCAATATCATGTATATATTAAGTCCATATTTGCTTCAAATAAAATTCATTTCTTAAAGTAATAATAGAGTTACTGTAAAAATTCAGAATTTTTCTTTCATTTATTTATAAGAAAATATATTTCATTTCATGCTGAAACTTATTCCTTTTTACATTTAATATCTAATAATAATTAACTTTAAAAAAAATTGGAGCTTTTATCAATGTGATTGCAACTTCCTGATAAAAGGTACTTTTCTTTATGAATTCGAAAGGCTTTCGTGCAGAATGAATTTTATTTCGTGTAAAATAAATTGTTAAAAAATATTATTAAAATGTCTTTTAAAAATTCTTTAAAAAGGAAAAAGCATTAGCATCATTAGATAAATTTTTTATGTGAAGTTGTCAATAATTGAAGGTTTACCAACTATCGATTGAGTCTTAATTAGATTGGATATTCTGTATACATTAAATCCATATTTACTTCAAATAAAACTCATTTATTAAATTAATAATATAAATACTATAAAAAGTCAGACATTTTTTTCTTGCATCAATTATTTATTACAAAATACCATGTTTCATTTCTTGTTAAAAATTACTCATTTCTACATTTAATCTCTAACAATCGTATACTTTTTTTTAAAAAAATTGGAGATTTTAATAATGTAATTGCAACACGTTGATAAAAGGTACTTTTTTCCACGAGCGCGAAACGTGCTCGTGCAGAATGAATTCTATTTCGCATTAAATAAATGGTTAAAAAATATTATTAAAACATCTTTTAAAATTTCATTTACAGAAAAACACTGGTATTAATAGAAATCTAGTTTTTTCAATCTTTAACTTGATGTAAAAATCATGTTTGTGAGGTAATATTTTCGGAAGTTATGAAAAATCACCAAAATTTAACTTTATTTTTAATTAATTAAAATTCTAATTTAACAAATCCCGCCGAGAGGAGCATTTTCGACTTCCAAGTTATACACTTGTATACTTAGATAATTGTAGGACAACAATTTGGCCTGTAGCACACACGGACACTAAGCGTTATTATAGGTACAGATTATTGCATTCTTAGACATACTTATTTATATGGTTTTTGCAAAAAAAAGTATATTACTGTCAGAAGTTTTGCAAAAATGATAAACTAAAATTGTTTGTTTGTGTTGACATCTTAATAAGCCAGTAACAACCACTAGACATCAGCGTACGCTTTTGTCGAATGGCTAAGTTACTGGACTTCAAACCCAAAAGAGAAGGTTCCATCCTTGACGGAATTCAACCTGTGCAGTTCCGCCAACTTCACTGCCACATGTTTATATATGACAAATTTTGTAAAGGTAAAAGCATAATAATAAGAAGATAAACAATCACGAACGATTGGATTAGTTTTTGATTGATTGCTATAGAATATTTCTGCAGTGCATATTATTTTATACATTTTCTCAAAAATTTATTTAAAATCTCTATTTGTTTGCAAGGTTCAACTTTTGTAACACTAAAAAACTTCCCTACAATAAAGAATAAATTTTAAAAAAACTCATACATAATAAAGGTTTACCCTTAACACTCCGATGTCTCCTCTGAGACACCAGTCAAGCCAGTGCATCATTTTGTCATTTTATTTGTTTTCTTGAATTTTGATTCTTAAAAATAGTAGATTAGTTTTCTCGGAAAATTAAAACTTCAAAAAAATCATATACATTACTTTTTCAAAACAATGAACAAGTCTTCAGATTCGCAAAAATTTAGGCATCGAATTACTTTTCTTAGCACTAAAGGTTAAGAAATGCTAATTACTAACTATAATTATATTTTTTAATTCCCACTATTAGTTCACACTCTCCCTATATATATATAT
>JAPMOQ010006918.1:146556-160714 GCA_026543055.1 Argiope trifasciata
AGTAGTATCGCAGCGAAAAAGTATAAATGCGCAGTTCGTTTTCCAGAGCTTTCATTTGTGTTCAAGTTATTCATGTGAACAGGGTTTTCGTGATTTATGACGGCACGACGAGAATTAACAGACTTTGAACGCAGAATGTTAGTTGGAGCTAGACGCATGGGTCATTCCATTGCGGATATCATTAGTGAATTCAACATTCCAAAATCCACAGTATCAAGAGTGTGCCGAGAGTAGGAAATTTCAGGCATCACATCCCATCATGGACAGCGCAGTGGGCGACCACCTGCACTTAACGACCGAGACGGCCGACGTCTGTGTAGAATGGTCAATGTTAATAGACACGCAACACTTCGTCAAATAACTGCAGGAATCAATGTGGGACGTACGAGGGACGTGCCCGATAGGACTGTGCAACGAAATTTGTCTTCCTTGGGCTATGAGAGCAGAAGATCGACTAGAGTGCTTTTACTGACAGCACGACATCCCCTGCAGCGACTCTCCTGGGATCGTGAGCATATCGACTGGTCCATAGACCAGTGGAAAACCGTGGCGTGGTCAGATGAGTCACGATTTCAGTAGTTACGAGCTGATGGTAGAGTTCGAGTGTGGCGCAGACCCCACGAAGCCATGGACTCAAACTGTCAGCAAGGCACTGTTCCAGCTGGTGGTGGCTGCATAATGGTGTGGGCTGTTTTTACATGGCATGGACTCGGTCCTCTGGTGCAACTGAACCGATCATTGACTGAAAATGGTTATGTTCAGCTGCTTGCAGATCACTTGCAGCCATTCATGGACTTCACGTAACGATGGGAATTTTATGGATGACAATGCGCCATGTCACCGGGCCAGAACTGTTCGCGATTGGTTTGAAGAACATTCTGGACAATTCCAGCGCATGATTTGGCCACCTAGATCGCCCGATATGAATCCCATCGAGCATTTATAGGACATCATCGAAAGGTCCGTTCGTGCCCAAACTCCTGCACCATCCACACTTTCACAATTATGGACGTCTATACAGACAGCATGGCTCAATATTCCTGCAGAGGACTTCCAACGACTTGTGGACTCCATGACACGTCGAGTTATTGCACTTCGCCGGGCAAAAGGAGGACCGACACGATATTAACAGTCATCCCATGACTTTTGTCACTTCAGTATATATATATATATATATACACTGATGGAAAAAAAATCCCAGCACTAGGAAGGAGCTGTGCTAGATAAACGAAATTTGGTAGACGTGTTTATACATCTGAAAGATGACGTCGATTCAAATTTCCAGTTACGCGCGTAAGTGTGGCGCTAGTAGCGACACTATGAACATGCAAATGAGGTTTGCTTTAAACAAGCGCTGTAAGGTTAGTGATCGTTATTTACAGTTGAGATTTGTCGTAGGGGGTTAATGTTAGTCAAGGATGCCTTTCAGAAGACGAAGAAGCCATTATCAACAGCTCGCTTAGTTTGAACGAGGTCGTGTTGTAGAGCTACGAGAAGGTGGGTTTTCTTTCCTCGATATTGCTGAAAGACTTACCTGGAATTTATCCACTGTGCATGAGTATTGGCGGCAGTTGCCAAGGGAAGGTACTGCCTCAAGAATACCAGGTTCCGGGCGGCCACGTGGTACTACTGAGAGGGAAGACCGTCGTATTCGGCGTATGGCTGTAGCTAATCATACTGCGGCTTCAGCTAAAATTCGAGCTGCAGTTGGCACCACAGGGACACAACGAACTGTTACAAATTGGTTACTTCAAGGATAGCTCCGAGCCAGGCGCCCTGTACAGTGCATTCCACTGACTCCAAACCACTGCCGTTTGCGACGTGAGTGGTGTTAAGGTAGAGCTCATAGGAGGAAGGAGTGGAGAGCTGTTGTGCTTTCTGATGAAAGCCGGTTCTGCCTTGGTTGCAGTGATAGCCGTTTGTTGGTTAGAAGGAGGCCAGGTGAACGCCTGCTAGTGACCTGTCTGCGGCCTAGACACACAGGGCCTACACCTGGAGTTATGGTTGGGGGAGCAATTTCGTATGACAGCAGGAGCACTCTCGTGGTTATCCCACGCACCCTGACTGCAAATTTGTACGTCAGTCTAGTGATATAACCTACTGTGCTGCCATTCATGAACAGCATTCAAGGGGGTGTTTTCCAACAGGATAACGCTCGCCCTCATACCGCTGTTGTAACCCAACATGCTCTACAGAATGTCGACATGTTGCCTTGGCCTGCTAGATCACCAGATCTTTCTCCAATCGAGCACGTATGGGACATCATTGGACGACAACTCCAGCATCATCCACAACCAGCATTAACCGTCCCTGCATTGACCTCCCAAGTACAACAGGCATGGAATTCCATCCCACAAACTGATATCCGACACCTGTACGACACAATGCATGCACGTTTGCATGCTTGCATTCAAAATTCTGGCGGTATCGAGTTAAATACATCTATCCCCTTTTCTTGCATGAAAATAACTGTGTAATGTATGAAATTAAATCCATGAAATTAACTGCATTTTATTAACTTTAAATTGTTCAATATGTTATAGAATTCATAAGAAATAAAAATGAAATGGAACCGAAAAATGGAACGATTCGAGTAGGAAATATAATTAAAATTAAAGTAAAGTAAATTGGTTCTTGCTATTAAAAGTTTTTAAATAATACTTTTATTTTAATTTTGTAAAATCATGATCAAAGTACCCACTACGTTCGTAGGAAATGTTTTAATCTAATTTTTCAAAAAATATTTTTTGAAAAGCTGGATTTTTAAAAAACTATTTATGGTTTTTAGATGTATTGTCAATTATAAACATTATAAATACAAAAAAAAAATTGAACATGTATTTTGAAAAATAGGAAAATGTGTAGTAAATTTTAATAAAATTAAACTAAAATGGTCAGCACTATATACAAAATGGTAATGGAGAAAACCTATTTTTCTTTGCACTCTGGTTATAGAATATAACGATGAAGGAAATGAATCAAAACCTAAGAAACATTTTGAGATACAAAGAAGTTATGGGGAAAAAATATCTATGTATATGCATTTTTTCCATAAATTCACAGCTTAATTTTTCTACAAACGCCTATAAATGAAAAAGTATTTCACCAACACTAAAACTTTTGGTTCATTTCCTTGCCTAATTATTTAAAACACATACTGAAATTTTTACGTAAATACCTCTTTTAGTTTTTGAGATAGCATGTTAACGGTGGAGAATTTGTGTGAAAATAAATGTTTTTGAAAAAATTGTAATTAAAGACAAATTTTAGCTGAAAAATATGTGACCCTGAATGTTAGGTAAGGCCTAAGTTTTTCTGAAAAATATAAACTGTTTACTTCTATTAGTTAAATAAAAAATACTTCTATAAAAATTTTAGTAAAATTAAAATACTTCTATTAGTTTGAGATATCAAGCTAACGGTGGAGAATTTTTATGAAAATGAAAGTTTTGAGAAAATTGAAGTTAAATACAAATTTTAATAATGAAGAATATGTTTTGCTTAAAATTGCCCTGGATTATAAGTCAGGTCCTCCTTTTCCTATAAAAGATCTGTTTTGGAAAGAGAAAAGTCTGAACTACAAGAAATAATAATAATAACAATAAAAATTCGCTAATCTGATCAATAAACAGTGTTTTTAACGTAGTCGGATACCTAAAATAATCGGTATTTAACAAATAAACATTTTTTGTCAGCACCTTCTCCCCCCCCTGGAACAAAAGATTTTTTTATAGGAAGTTACTGAAGAACTAGAATACAGAAACAGCTATCGGCTGAAGGCAGAATATTAATTAAAGAGGTTTAGGGACTACAATGCAGAAAAAAGCACTTAAAACATGCATGATTCAAGATTTCTGGTATACAGCCGACCACCCCGCCACCACTGAACGTAGCAGTAACGACAGGAAATGTTGGGGTTGACTGCTGAATAAGTACTGCCCAACCTTACACTAACCGAATGTTACACTAACATTCCTTTTCGGGTTTATAAATAGCTGTCTTTCTCCCCACCTGCACTCTCTCAAACAGTTGGAATGAAACTGTCCATCTTTCACATCATGTCCTTCAGGGTTTTGAGATGACCCGGTACCGTCAATTCTGTACTTAAATCATTATTGACAATCTTCAGGTCTTTCCTTCCCTCTGAGACCTCACCTTAAATAGTGGTAAACCGTACCCATTTCTCCACAAATGCATTTATTTTCCTGCGACATGATTAGAGACTATGAATATTTTTGAAACAATTAGTTTGTGCATTGTGGGTGCTCATTAAAAAAAAATCCTTTATTACAGACGAATACAAATTTAACCCTTCACGCCAGTAAAAGTAATTTGGTGTATAAATAATGACCAGAAAAGAG
The DNA here is from genome assembly GCA_026543055.1 of Argiope trifasciata. Taxonomy (NCBI): domain Eukaryota; kingdom Metazoa; phylum Arthropoda; class Arachnida; order Araneae; family Araneidae; genus Argiope; species Argiope trifasciata. The sequence goes on from JAPMOQ010006918.1 coordinate 150,918, forward strand.
GGCATGTTTATTGTTCCGAAAAATTAATATGAATTTTTTTAACTGAATATTTTTTGAAACTTAATCCACATATTTTTACCTCTTAACACATTGTATGCGGGTCACGTACTAGTACGTTTTTTTTTTTTTGACGATTGATACTTGAGCGCTAGGGGGGCCACGGTGGCCTGGTGGTAAGGTCTTGGTTTTGGAACCGGAGGGTTGCAGGTTCGAGACTCGATTCCACTGAAGAACCGTCGTGTGAGGAAGTCTCTTGCACGTTAAATCTGTCAGGCCAAACGTCCTCCCCCTGGTGTGGAGAGGGGTGTGCCAGTTCAGGTGTCGTCCTCGTTATCTGACCGTGGTTCAAGATGACGAGGACCGTCCCAAAATAGCCCTCGTGTTGCTTTCAAACGGGACGTTAATATAACTAAACTAAACTTGAGCGCTGGTCCCGTACTAGTACGAGTTAGTATAACATGGTTTGTGTAAAATAACGGTATAGACAGGAAGCCGAATGTTCTTGTCTACTGCATAAATTCTGGAAAAATTTAGACAAATAAAAACTAGTTTTTACATCAATTGATGCAGAACGGTAAGGTGGATTTAAAAAAATCAATTTAGATTTAAAATAAACTTTTCATTTATCATTGCGAAAATGGGTGAATTTTGTCATGTACCTCTTCACCGAGGAAAATACTTCGTAAAACATGATTAATTTTATGATTGCTCTTTTCATTTTTTTGTAATGTAAAAATGTTTACATATAATATTATTTTAAAAAATTGAAACTATATACTACTATTTCTATTTGATTTTTAATATTTACGATACTATTATAAATTTATCCTCTAAAAAATATATTTTGTGTTTATGAAACTCTTATGGTTATTTATATGTTTCAATATAAAATACGAACAGTTGGTTTAAAAATGAAATAATTTTCGATCTATTGAGATTTAATTGAATAACTAAATTAACGCAAAACGCCCGCTCCCGGTACAGTTACGCTGTGAAATGGACCCGCACACAATGTGTTAAGTATTTTTGCCGGTCAACATTTAAGAAAATAATGAAATATAACGACAAAATAATACACTATCTTGAATGTTGTCAGAGAGGAGACACCGAAGTGTTAAAGGTGAATACGAATAATTAATTATGACAAGTCAAATTATTTCTCAAAATTTTAATTCTATCGAAGATTACACTGATAAAAAAAAGAATTTGTATCTGTAAAATACAGCAAATGTTTCCAAATCGCCTTTCTCTCATTGACCTGATAATTATTCTGGAACTTTCCCTACTTGCATAAAAGCTGAAGATCTCTCAGTCACAGTGTTCAGAGTGGAGCTGATAAATTGATTTAACTCGACTTCTTGAATTCTATCTACATGACAATATCAAGTTATTAGTTATATATATTAATATATCTGTTGATAAAAATGAAAGAAACTTTTACTTAAAAGCAAAGAAACTTTTACTTAAAATTCTTTTCTTTTAGGAATAATAATCATACAATAAATTTTTGTTCTAGAAAAATTGCAATGTTAACCAAGCAATGAGTGAAATAGCGAAAGAAATATTTTTAAACACATATTTCGTATACACATTTCATAATTCTTTTTCTATCAAATAAAGCAATGAAATTATTTATAACACACAACAGACATTTAAAAACAGCTGTTAAGAATTTCAATACTGATTATGAACGATCTTTTCAAGAAATAACTATAAACATAAATTTCATATTTTAAAGTGAGAATTCACAAAATATAATTTACTAATGTTGATTCAAGAATATCACTATCAATTAATCAAGCAGATCTCTAAATTAAGCATTCCTGCCCGAATTCTCACATACAGAAATCCAAATTAAAGTCAGAAACAAGATTTAAACCCTTTGAGGGGTACTATAAAAAATTTATTATTCTCTAGTATAAAAATGGTCTTTACCTTACCATAAGGGTCTAAAAATACACATTATGCATTCAAAATTTTTTTCAAACCACTATATATTTGTGTGGGTGGTGTTGGCAATTGTCAATACTGCCCCTCAAAGGGTTAAGAAAAAAGAAAAAAAAATAATTTTACTGTAAACTTTAATATAAAAAGATCCACAACCTAAAAAGTTATCTAATATATGGGTCTAAACCTTCAAAACTAATGCAAAATATTTCAGAGGAGTAGTGGAAGTTGTTCTCTTTAGGCACAGTGCTACATACATTTTAGTTTCTTTATCATAGAATTTTAATTATGAAATCTACTTACCACTGCTATGATCAGATATAACGATACTTCAAGTAACACAATTTTATTTGGCTCTGATCAGAAAGAAGAAATTCTAACACCTCTATTTTTTTCATGTACAGTCAAATAATGCGGTATACTTATTCAGAACAAACAAAACAGAACTGGAACTAGGGTTAATATAATCTGAAAGAATTTGTTTTTACTCTTTTGTCATAATTAGAAACTGTACAAATTAAATTCAGTATCGGCAATAATTTCATAAAACATCTAACCATAAATTTCAAGTGGAAGTGACGAACACACAAATAATCAATTTTACGGATTAAAAAAAAAACATTCCAAATAAACTTTACCATACTACTATGAATATGCAACTACATTATATTACCACACTATGAATACGCAGGGATGTTTTCTATAATCTGACTACTCTTCAGTTTTTATCCTAACAATTTTGTGTACAAAAAATGTACCAAGAATGTCAAAACATCGATAACTAAACTGGGTCTTTCGTTTCGCAAGGCTTCCCATTCTTCTGTGGCTTCTAGATCAGCAAATTTGGCATGATGTTCGCAGATATAATTAATCACTAAAGTTTTCAGATCATCCGAGTGCAAGTCACCCAGGACAAGAACCTTCAGCACATTTTGAAGGGACACACTATCCTTCAGGATATCAGCTTGAAGATTCTTGAGATCTTCAAGCTGATATCCCCTTCTATACTGCGGGACATCTGTTTGTAATTAGAACTTCCCGATTTCCGGTTTATCGAAAAAAAATTTATGTCAGTTTTTGAAAATTATCAATTTATCGGTATAATGATCATGAATCATAGTTCACGATAAATCGTGATACAATAAATCGATATCCACAATTTGTGTTTTCGATTTCGGTTTCCTGTTAGTCTTATTTTTGTTGTTCATTATTTTTTAGCTTCATACTTAATTTTTGAGAATAATTCTAAAATTACTACCACAATCCAATACATGAAAATACATGCTTTAAGCATGTTAATTTGGAATAATCTGAAGTTTTCTGTGCTCTAACTGAATCATATTGTCAACAAATATATATAATAAAAGATTAAGGAAATATGATATTTTAAGTACATTTTGTCTTCTGTGTTTATTCTAAACATGCGAAATGTTTTAGAGAAATAATGGTAACACATTTCTATAAGAATTTTTAATACTTTTATACGGAAATTTTTGATATAATAATTTTTAATGTATTATAATAATTTTTTATTGACGAAATCTATCTATGTTGTAATTTAAGACAGCCGAGGGCACCGAGGTTGAAAATTAAGGGTGAAAGTTATTAAAACCAGACTAAACTTCATGTAAAATTCCCACATCTTTAATATATAAGAAAATGTTTGGGTGATGAGTCTTACCAAATAAAAAATCCAAGTTAAAATTGTTGGATTTAAATTAGTTAAGCCGAAGGACAATAAAGCGGGTGAATTCTATTAAAATGTGACGAACAGTTAACATAACTCCACAATCATCATATATTGGGGGAGCTCGGAAAAAAGTATAAATCTATGTGTTAGGCGAGTGTGACCAATACGTAGTCGGGATAAAATTACTTCATATCGTCTACTTAGTTTTGAAGACCAGTTGGCCAATTGTGGTTTAATAAAATGGAGCTTGTTGTTAGTCTCCATGTCCCATTGATTTTGCCATTGGCGATAGCACCAACGAATTATAGTTGTGCGCATATCTTTATAAGAAAGACGTTGGGGCAAATTGACGCTCGCTGACTAAGCTGCTGTATCTGCGATTTCATTTCCAGAAATACCCACATGCGATGGGATCCAGGAAAGCAAAACTCTAATATTTTTTTCCACATAGAAGGCGATATATCTTCTTCGCTTCCTGTAGAAGCGGATGATCAAGAGATGACGAGTTTAAAGCTTGCAGAGCACTCAGAGAATCTGTGTAAATAACAGATTTAAGGATCTGTTGTTCATCAATATATTTGAGGGCTAAGTAAATAGCAGTTAATTCAGAGGTAAAAACAGAAGTAAAAGGATGAAGTTTATAACTTATAATGCGACGGCCATGGATAAATGCGCAACCCACATGATCAGATGACTTAGAACCATCCGTAAAAATGGGTTCATAAGAGCAATAAAATTCTCGATGATGTTTATAAAGTGAAATAAAAACCCTGCTATCAGTGTTCGATTTTCTAAATTGTTTAAAGTGCAATTTGTTTTCTATCCATGGAGCTGAATTCAGATTATCATCCGCATATATCTGTATATCACTAAAGTCATTTGGTAATATTCTTTGGATACGCGATCCCAAATGAGGTATGTAGGATTTGCGGGAATTAAACAAACGGTCGTCAACGTCATTCCGGATTTTCTCATGAAAAGGATGTCGTTTATTGGATAAAATACGGTAGAAATAAAATAATGATAGCTTCGTTCTTCTATTAGACAAAGGAGGCTCAAACGTCTCAGCACATAAACTAGCTACTGGTGATGTCCTGAATGCTCCAATGCACAATCGGAGAGCTTGATGATGGACAACGTTCAAACATTTAAGGTAATATTGTCTAGCAGAGCCATAAATAACACATCCATAATCGATTGTTGATCGAATGATACCGCGGTAGACTCTAAGCAAGCACGTTCGATCAGCACCCCAAGAAGTATTGGATAAAATTCTCAGAATGTTTAATGACTTCAGAAATTTACTCCTCAAATATGCAATGTGCGATAGGAAAGTCAGTCTTTTATCAAAAATAACTCCGAGAAATTTGTGTTGATCCTGAATGGAAATTGGATTACCACTCAAAAACAACTCTGGCTCCGGATGAAGAGGGCGTTTGCAGAAGTGCATAGCGATTGTTTTCTGAGGGGAAAATATGAAGCCGTGTTTATTTGACCAATCTACAATGTTATTTATCGCTTTCTGAAGCTGTCTTTCAATGTATCGCATGTCTCGGGCGTAGCAAGAAATTTGCATATCATCTACATATAGCGTCTTGCTAACAGTTGCTGGTATAACAGATAAAATAGGGTTAAGAGCTAATACAAATAGTGTCACACTTAATATACAGCCTTGTGTAACTCCTTCTTCCCGACTAAAAACATTGGAATAGGTATTACCAAGCCGTACTTTAAAATATCTATAGTGTAAAAAATTTTGAATAAAAAGGGGCAACTGCCCTCTAAAATTGAGGTCGTAAAGATTTTTCATGATCCCGTATCTCCATGTTCGATCATATGCTTTATCTATGTCGAAAAACACCGATACCAAATGGTTCCTTTTTATAAAGGCAGTTCGAATATCCGTTTCCAAGGCCAAAAAATTATCAATTGTTGAACGATTCTTTCGGAAACCACTTTGGAAAAGAGAAATGAATTCATTTTCCGCCAGTATATGAACGAGGCGTACTTTTACCATTTTTTCGAAGACCTTACTCAAGCAGCTGGTCAGAGCTATTGGTCTATAGTTAGATGGTTCATGAGGATCCTTTCGAGGCTTTGGTACAGGAATTATTATAGCAAATTTCCATTTATCAGGAAACACATACTCCCTCCAAATTCTGTTATATAGGAACAGAAGATTTTGGAGGGATCCATCAGGTAAATATTGCAGCATTGAATAGGTAATTCCGTCCGGTCCCGGTGCTGTCTGTTTCGTGACAGATAATGCTCTGCGCAATTCCAAGATAGTAAAATAAGCATTATACGAGAGATGCCTTTTCGTTTTAAAGTGTAATTTGATCTTTTCTTGGAGTTTTTTGTGCGTAAGAAAAGGTTCCTTGCAATTACTCGATGAACACACAGAGACAAAAGCCTCTGCAAGAGCATCAACCATCTCCTGTACACTGGAAATGTCTTTCCCATTCTTTTTAAGACAAGAAATGGAATGATCAGGATATATACCGCACACTTTTCGAATGTTGGTCCACATACATTTGGAAGTCACAGAATTTATACCTGATACGAATTTGATCCAATAAGTCCTTTGACTTCGCCGCTTAACTCGTCTTGCTATAGATTTGGCTTTTTGAAAAAGAATCAAATGAGTTATTGTAGGACGCCGCCTAAAAACATTCCAGGTCTTTTTAAGATCTTTTTGTACTTTTCGGGGTTCCACCATGGTTTTTTATATTTGATTTTTCCTGACCCCGATTTTAGGATAGAAGCATCTGCAGCTTTTATAATAGTGTCAGTTATAGAATTTACAACGTCATTTAAGTCCCCATTCTCTACCATATTCCGTGTTATCAGAGCCCTTGAAGTAAAGTCTATTCAGTCAACTTTTTGAAAAACGTATCGTGGTAGACGTGAATGATTTACATCATTTCAAATTAATTTATCTAAAAATATGGGAAAATGGTCGCTATCAAGCAAGTCAGTTCCTACTCTAAAATTCAAGTACGAAGCTAAAGAAGGTGAACATATAGCTAGATCTAGCGAATGAAAGGTTTTGCTCCAGTGATGAAAATATGTTTCTTCACTATTATTGAGCAGGCACAATGAACGGTTATCAATAAACTCTTCAATCAGCTTCCCCCGAGGATTAACATCTTCGCTTCCCCAGAGAGGGTTATGACCATTTAGATCACCAATTATGATGAAAGGAGATGGTAATTCATCTACTAAGGCATTTAGATCTCTTAATTCATCCGGAGTACTGGGTGGCAAGTAAAGACAACATATTGTCGTCAAAGAAGGGTTCAAGACTCGAACAGCCACAGCTTGCAAATTTGTATGTAATGGAATGACAGACGAGGGTGCATTATGGGATACAAGGAGGCCAACACCTGTAGCCCGATCAGATGCATTATCCCTTCGTATAAGGCTATAATGTCTTATTTTCATAGAATCGGAAAGTTTCAAATAAGTTTCCTGCAGAGCTATACAAATCGAGTGGGTTTCATTAATTAAGTCTTTAATCTGAGTTGTCTTAGTACGGAAACCACGGCAATTCCAGGACACAAATTTGGCCATCAAGATTGGGTTTTGTCTGGAGGTTTTTCTTTTTCTCCCCAACTGATTGATTTTTAGAGGTTGATGGATCTAGCTCCATATCGGAGAATTCAGAAGACGATGTGTGGGTTTTTAAGAAATCTTTCGCTACAAGTGTTCATTAGTGCTTTCATTTTCGTTCTTTGCTTTGCATGTACTTGAATTGGTTTATGAGAAGATGAAGTGGAAATTTTTGCTTTACTACTACGATGGCGCTTGGTGGTTTTATCTATTGCAGAGCAATTGGATGACAGGGAAGAAACAGTGGAGACCCCTGGTGATTTTGTCATTTGTTTTAAAACTGGACTAGTCGGTGGTAACTGAGTAATGCGAGAATCTGTTTGGGCACTACTACATATTAGTGTTGCTTTAATTGCACCAGAGTACGCTACACCAACTTTTGGAGTTCTGTCATTGATTAGTTTTCTCGCTTCTGCGAAGGATACGTTTTTTCGTGGATATTACCTTTTTCTCAAGAGTCCATTTAGGGCAAGGTTTTGAGAAAGCAGTATGAAGCCCAGAGCAATTGACACATTTCATGGTATCTGAATTACAGTTATTTACGTCATGACCAGGTTCAGCACATTTCGCACACATGGTGGTTTTACTACGACATGCCTGCTGTGAATGTCCATACCTTTGACATTTAAAATACCTGAGAGGATTAGGTATGTAAGGCCGGACTCTACAAATTTGGTATCCCACTTTGATGGATTTAGGTAGGACTGGTGTTTGGAAAGTTAAGACGATGTGCTTCGTTGGTATAAGCTGACCGTCACGTCGGATGTTAATACGACGTGCGGCGCATATTTGCTGATCGGAAAATTCTGTCACGAGATCTCCATCAGACAAGTCGATGAGATCTGGCTCAGAGATGACACCACGTGAAAAATTTAAAGTTTTATGCAAAGATGTTTGAATCGGAAAATCTCCCAATTTGGTAAGTTTGCTAATAAAAACAGCTTGTTTTTCTGAAGTCTGCAACAAAAGGTCGCCAGAGCGTAATTTTTTTATGTTTTGTACTTCACCAATTGTTGATTGTATTAATTTGTTTACAAGGAAAGGAGAAACTCTATGAAATGTGTTTTGAGCGCTAATAATCATGAAACGAGAATTGGATGATGCTACAGTGACGTGAGAAAAAAAAACCCATATGACATTGAGGGTGATTCGGGTCGTCCACCACGAAGCCCAACAAGGGATGGTAGTTGCCGGCTCTGGAAATTCTCCAACCTCGGTACTTGCCATAATGCTGACCAGAACCTATACGCTGGGAGTCACCACCGGGGACAATGACCACCCTTAATGCCAAGCTCAAGGAGTGACCCCTTCGCTTGATCCCCTTAAGTATACCAGACATGTGACTAGAATACCAGCCGATTGATGCATCAGGGACCTAAATGCACCACCCGTCTAAAGGGTCGACAACACGTGGGGTTTTTAGCTGTCCATGAGAAGCAAGAAGTAACAGCTTCTCATGGAGAACTCCCTCGCTTGCCATCGAGGGGTAGAAAAATAAAGTAAACAGCAGAAGGCGTAGAGGAGAATAAATTGAAAGGGAGTATAGATCCCTGGGTACCTCGGGATTGGGACACTCGTACTCACCTCAAGTAGGTGAGCCCCTGAGGGGCATTGAAAAAATGAACCGGAATCAAAAGTAGCCTATGCTCTATTCGTGACTCTAATCTATGTTTATGCTAAATTTCATCCCATTCCGTTCAGGTTCTGGTTGAGTAACAAACATCCAGGCTTTCTCATTTACAATATTAGTATAGATTTATCTGAGTATGTTACTGTGTTTCGATCTTTCCAGCTGTACTTACTTCTGCTTTCTTTTATTATTTTCGATTGAATTTTTTGCGTTCCTTTCATGTTACTGCCTTCAATGTTTTTTTTTTTCTATATTTCTGTTCAATTGCTGCAGCGTTCATCTTAATCTTATTCTTATGCTACACACATTCGGCCCTAAAATTTAAAGATTGATGGGTGTTTTTAAATTTTATAATTATTATTTTGGCGAATATGACTGTATAAAAACAGTTTCCAGTAAAAAATTTTAAAAATATAAAATAAAGCAGGCGCCTCAATTTTCAGAAATTGTATTAACTGCAATTGAGAAGGCTACATGCTTTACATAATGTTGCCACTTTGAATCGAAACATTGCCGAGTCTACATTGCTGAATGGTTATGACGCTGGACTCATAGTCAGGAGATCATGGGTTCGAATTCCAGTAGACTTAAAAATTGTTTTTCCTTAATTTCGTGTTCCAGAAGATTCTGTACCTTTCTCTAATTCACCATATAATTGCTCTGGACTTTTCTTACCGTCTCCAGAAAGGTACTCCGGAAGTTTCCCTACCAGTATAAAAGCTGAAGATCTCTCAGTCACAGCATTCTTAGCTCAGAGTTGAGTGAATAAATTGATTTAACACTACTTCCCGTGTCTTCTTGAGTTCTGTCTATGAGGCTATATATTCAAATATATTTTAAAATCTCATACTCCCTTTCAGTATATGATTACATCTAATACTATAATACGAGGAATGGTTGCCAAGTCGAAAATCACCC
>JAPMOQ010006918.1:168072-182278 GCA_026543055.1 Argiope trifasciata
TGAAAGAAAAACTTAATTTTGAGAAGCTTTTGATTCTCAATGTTATTTTGTGTGCGTGACGTGATAATAAATGTTTCGTCTCCAAAATTATGCATTATTTGTGTGAAAGATCCATGCTTCCATGCTAAAAATCCATGCTTTGCCACAACAGCCATGACAAGCATCGAACCCGCAAACTCTGGGTTCGGATCGCGTGCTTTGACCATTCAGCCACTGAGCTCGTGGAATTACCTACTCTCTCCCTATATGTGCTCGCAGTTTGCTTTTCTAAAATGTGACACCACGGGTCTTAGATCTTGGACCTATGGTGCCTTTAGTAGAACCCACGGTGCCATCTTTTACAATAAGAAAACTAAATGTGGAATGGCAATGACCGCTAATTAAATCTCTACATAAATTAAAATAAAACCGAGTTAGTACAATACTTACATTACATTCTCTGAGCACAGCTATGTGGTAAGAGAGTAACTGCAATGGAATGACTGTGAGAATGCCCTGAAGACAGTCAACAGTGTGGGGAACTTCCAGGAATTTAAATGCGTGTTTCTGAGTTTCGATATCTCCTTTCTCGCAAACAATTATAGGTCGACCACCTCTTGCTGTTACCTGCAGAAATGAACAAGAAAAAAAGGAGCTTCTTTCAATTTGCAGTCATATAATATTAGAAATCTTAAAAATTTCATTCAGTTTTCTCGATTAATCACTTTAAATGAATATTATATTTTTGATGCATTTTTGTAATAATTGATTTGAGCCCATTCGAATCTGGAGAGTCAGGAAATTCCCGAAATTTGGATATTTCCTTATTTTAATAAAACTTGTGTTGGAATGTAGATTATTATGATCTGTGCTGGAAGCAACAGGACTTATGTTTTCAGAGACATTTCTTTCATAACCACATTCACACACGGAACAAACACAAAGGACAAGACATTCACGCGCGCAACCTTAACAGTTCAGGATCACATCTCATTCCGATTACATTCCCAATGCATTATGGGATGGCATATGGGATATCCAATCAGGCATCGCCATCTAGTATCCAAAAGAAAAGACAAGAGTTATGCAACTGCTACAAACTTTCATTTTTATTCCTGAGTGCTGTTTCAGAATGGAAAAGTGTTGATATTGTTACGAATCTGTGATGCTGCTTTCCAACATGATTGGTTTTATCACCGGAAAGAATAATTTACAGTATTCTGTACTAGAAATGATCTCAGAGCTTGGCGACAAACTTGGTGACCATTTGGCGAGTTTGGAGACAAAACGGATAATTTTCGAAACTTTGTGAATTTACCGATTTGTCCATTAGAAACCGAGATACGTCCAGATACGTTCTGATTGGTCCAGACATTTCTAGCCCCCGCCTCCTAAGATCTATATAAAATGGCAGTTTCACGCTTCGGGCAGAGAAAAACTTCCGAGAAAATTCTCTTTTCCCACTCTTCCTTGTTGAAATCAAGAAAACCCAGATCGCAAATAATATTTACAACGAGACGACCTTGCTCCACCTGAAAATTAAAGTGGAAACATATAGGAAAAAACCTACTGCCACCATATGTTTCAACTGTTCAGGATTTTTCCATTCAGCCCGGAACTGCAAGATGATCCCAAGATGTATCAAATGCGGCGGATCGCACGCTACTAGAGCATGTCATATAAAAGAAAAAATTCCCGATCCGGTGTGCATCAACTGCAACGAAAAAGGTCACCTGGCAGCCTGGAAAGGATGCAGAAAATATCCAAAACTCATTTACAGAGCAGGGAAACCCACCTATGCAGAAATTGCGAAAAAGTCCTTCCCTGAACCCAGATCATACCCTCCCAAGACTTCACCCCAGTATAACAAACCTCAAGTTTCATCTCAAGATACAAGCCCCAACCCACTCCTGGAAGCAAATATCCCATCTGATTTCCATGATTTGAAAGATATCCTCGAAGGCTTTAAAATTCTGAAAGAGATACTGAAGGAATTTCCTGGTCTTTTAGAAGCGGCAAAACGTGCCAAAACAGCCAAGCACTCCGAGGAAAAGAGACTGATTATCCTCAACGCTCTCATCTAACGCTAAGTCTGACTTTCTTCACCCAGTAGCTACGTTCTGATTGGCCCTTCCAGGTCAGCGCCCTGATCTTGCTCTCCTATTGGCTCCCCTGTCCACTCCAGGCTGGTTCTACTCCAGAAATGTACGCTGGCTTTGCTAACATCATTCCTTCATATTTTTTCGGAGACGATCACGCTAATCATTGACTGTCAGGTTGTAAATTTTATTTTAGTCATCTACCGGAGATTAAGCCTCATTCACAGAGGCTAGGTGCTCCGTTAACGAAGTAATTGAAGTTGAAGTTGAAGCTTCGGGCAGAGTAGTCGGAATCGACGCTAGAGTCCTCAAGAGGATAGCGAAGCAGTGGCGGAGCCAAGCAAGTGCTGAACTGAGCAGTGTGCCTTGAAGTCTGTTGAAGAAGCAACGTCGAGTACTAGAGCCAGTGCTGCGGATATTGTAAATACTTGTGAGTTACTGTCGTTATTATGTGCTGCTGTGTGTTCGTCTCGGCTGTAAATAACTGGCGTCACTCTGCTGTCTCGTGCTGTCCTTTAAATGAACGTCGCCTGTGTTGTGTCTTAGACAGGTGCGCCAGAGAAACTTATTTGAAAGGTCAATAAAAACAAAAGTATATCAGTTACTGCTTTTTTTTTTTAAATTTGAGAATACAATATCCCAATTTTTTTCATACAGTTCTGAAAATAACATCAGTTAAATAGCGACCCCCATTGCGCATACACTGAGTAAGTCGATTTTTGAAGTTCGTGTCCACTCTTTGCAGCATATCAATCGGTATGTTGGCATTGGAGTCGCGAATGTTGTTCTTGAGGTGAGCTATGGTCCCCTGGTCGATCAACATAAACCAGGAATTTCAAAGTGAGCCTCGTCACTGAAATAATCGACCGCGTCTTCAGGCAGGTTCTCAAGCAGCATTTCACATGCATTTTGACCGGCAACAACATCGCTTTCAGTTAATTCTTGCACAACAGCCAATTTATAGGGATGAAATGGAAGGTCTTGATGGATAATTTATTGTAGGGTCAGAAGTTACCAGAGCAGCTGCGTGTTTGCGAGCCGAACGCAGAACTGATTGCTTCTCTCTTTCGGCATTTTCCGGAGTTCTGGTGGTCCGTTGATGTCCGTTTCTGTGTTTAGCGACACTCTCGAAATGAGTTAACCCATGACAGAATCGAATTACAGCCAGGAATGGGTCTGTGAGAATGAATTTCAAAGCGAGCGCGGAAGGCACGCTGCGTAGCAACAAGTGAGCGACCGTTAGAAAAGGAGCTCTCAACGGCGAAGGCCCGCTGTTCTCTAGATCAGAGCATGATGGCAACCGACTAGAGGGAGAAACAAACTTAGGGACTTTCCCCTTCAGTAGCACCACCTATCACCCCTCGACCCACCCGACTCACCACTCGAGGGTTTTTCAAATAAATAAGTTTCTCTGGCGCACCCTGTACTAAAGGGCTGATCATTGTGAGCTCATCTTCCCACACAGTACACACCCACTATGCAGGTAAAAGAACCCGACGGATTAGCATAAGAAATACGTACCAATATGAAACAAAATCGTACCTGCTGTAGAGCATTCATACATTTGGTATAGAGTGGATCTTTCGTCACAATCATCACCACAGGCATTGCGTCATCAATAAGAGCCAGAGGTCCGTGCTTCAGTTCCCCAGCCAAAATACCCTCGGAATGCATGTAAGTCAGCTCTTTGATTTTCTGAAATGAAATAAAAGTTTAGGGCAATCATAAATAAAACCAAGTCATATAATAAAAAAATTTATTCAATTAATACTTATTTTCCTATATTATTTATGATTGAGTATCGTGTTACTATTCTCAGAACTTGGCAACGAAATAGAAATTACTAAAAAAATGTAATTAATATTTAAAAAAAACTGTTTTAAGATCAAGCGTCATTTGCTACAAATTTTTAAAAGATGTATTTAAACTTGAGTGGATAAATAATTATTTTATACACGATTGAAAATTTAAACGAATATATATATATATATATATATATATACAGGGAGTATATGTATATAATTATGTTGTCTATACAGAGAGTATACACATCATATGAATTTTTAAAATAAATAAGACTAGAAAATAGGTATAAAATATTGCATTATAGGCATAAAAAATTTAATCATTTCTGTTTCAAATCAAAGTTCAAATTTTAAGGGACATGATAGAAAAATAGGATGATGCAGAGCATATTATCAGAATAGTGCATCTGTTATATGTTTGTTAAACTGTTGCAGTTAGAAAAGAATTGACTGAGGACATCACTAAGGGCAAGCAACATAAAATATTTTATCAGAAAATTCATTCATTCATGAAACAGCTCGACAGCAAAGGTTCGACAACAGCTCCACAATTTTGTTACAACAGCATTCATTTCAGTTGCTTAAATTATTGTTGTTAACAGTTGTTGCTTTCATTCCAGATCTGTCAGTCAACTGTCACTGAATATGCTTCCCGGATATTTTCCGCCAGTCGTCACATAAGATTAGCCAATAAATAACTTAAATATTAAATAGTCTAAAAATCACATTTCAATTTTAGATTTATCTAGATAGAAATAAAAAAGAATCTAATCAAATGGTATTGAAATGGATGTATTTTACCAACTGTATTTAAAAAGAGAATTATTTTGAAACCTACCAGTGCTCCTTCCATGCAAGTGGCATAATTGAAGCCCCTTCCCATAACTAGAACGGACTTCTTCTGGTAGAGTTCTCTGGACAGTTCGAGGACTTCATTGTCGAGGCTGAGGACTTCTTTGATCTGCTCCGGAAGCACTCGCAGCCCTCGGATGATCTCGCTGCGTCTGGGCTGCATGGATATCCGGTCATCTGACATCACAAGGGCGAACATCACGAGCGAAAGAAACTGGCTGGTATAGGCCTAGAAAAAAACAAAATAAGCCAAGCAGAAAGGAACCCAGCCGAATCAAAACTACAACCAATAAAAAAAAATAATCTGGCCTAAAGACTTTCTCAAGGGTCATCCTCAGGCAAGGATTCAAAATAAGGTATTTTGGAATTATAAAGGTATATAATGTAAAGGATCGTAAAAAATATTATATTACATGCAGGGAAAAGTAGACAGCTGATGATTGACAAGTAAATTTGAACCCAGTCTCGGCCTCGATTTCTGGGCGCCGGGCACACCGCCCTGTCTTAACATGTCTGACGGGGATTTCCATATTCGTAAATGAACTTTTCCCGCCTTTTTAAAGATATCACTCACTGCGATCTTCCCCTAATAAAGGCTTCAGTCGTTGCTCATCTAGTCACATGGAAACGAAATAGTCGACTTTTTGCATGTGTAACAATATTATTGTTCAGAACACTGTTTTAATTCTTAATCATGGTGGGGGGGGAGGCTCAGTCATGAGGCCCGACCACATAGCACCCGGGCATAGTAAAATTAAAAAAAAATATATATTAGGTTGTTCGGAAAGCAATTTCGTTTTTTCCTGACAAAGGATTTAATTGCATTTTTCGCACCCAATTTCATACTTAAACCGCAAAATCATTTTATGTTTTAAGAGCTGATATAGCAAGGCTTGAGTGTGAAAAAGTGCAGCTGATTCTTCGCAGTAGTTTTTGGATGGTGCCCTTTTAAATATGGAGAGCAATAAACAGCATTTTCGTCATTTTTTTCTTTTTTGCTATAAAAGGTAAAAATGCTGTTCAAGCCAGAAATAAATTAGCCAATATGTGTGGAGAAGATGTGTTAACAGTACGTCAGTACCAGAACTGATTTGTAAAATTTTTCCTTCAAATGAAGAGGCCAAAAACCTCGATCAGTTTTTTTTACAGCAAAGACCAAAACTTTTATGAGAGTGTAATCATGTTACTACCAAAAAGTATTAGACCAGAATGGCAAAAGGTATTAGACCAGAATGGCAATTTTATAATTTAATAAATAATTTATTCATTAAACGAAAATTTCTTTTCATTTTGACACAAAAATACGAAATGACTTTCCGAACGACCCAATACATTCCACAATATTTAACGGCCAAAAAGTGATGATGTGCGTGAACAATGCTAGAGGGTAGAGGCAGCCAGTTTCATCACCTTTGTGCTTGCAACTCCGATTTCCGGACCAGCATTGATGTGGATTCCACAGTGGCTTTCCCTACAGATGCTACTGCCAACAGTATTTGTTACACCCACAATAAGCGCCCCGCGTTGCTTGCAGTACCTCAGAGCTATCAATGTGTCTGCTGTTTCACCTGAAACAAAGGACATTGAATGAGCAAATGTGACTCAGGTTGCCGTTATCTACAAAAATATATAAATAAAAATGAGAGTTTGTCTGTATGTCTCTTAAAGCCTTATCACACGGCGAAATAGCGTCCGCACTTTCCATCAGCAACTACCCTCAGATCTGGTCAAGCAAATTTTTCGTCATCGACTACTTTTTTTAACCAGCTTGAAAATGCCGACAATAGGGACAGAAATATTGTCCGTAAACGAAATTCAACCAATCACTTGACATCTTGAAGTGACGTCATTTTCGTAGTCGTTTGCTGACGAAATGTGCGAACGATTTTTTGTCTTGTGATAAGGCCTTTATGCCTTCCTAAACCATTTACCCGATGGCGATGAAACTGGGTCAGCTTATTGTTTACACCTACGGGATGGTTGTAGGGAGAGTACAATTATCTAAAATTAAAAAAAAATAAAAATTCGGATCACAACCGCATCTCTTTACCAAGGATTCATCTCCGAGGAGACAATAGATTCTGTAGAAATGCTAAACCCAAATGAAAAATTAATACTTGGTAGCATAGGAGGCAAAAGTCGTGTAAGTCATTCTGAGAGGCAACAACTTTATTGCAGATTATGTGAGAAAGTTTTGGGAAGACCACTCCTGGGGGTTTATCCTTAAGTTTCAAAAATTATCTTTTCAACTACATTAACTATTTTATGGCATGAATATATTTTCTATGTTTAATCAGTTTCGAAAGAAAATATTTCAATCACATTTTTTTAAAATGAAATTTGAGAGTTCCGAACGAATATGAAACGAGTCACGAGATACAATAAATAGTTTCTTTCATGACCGTTCTGAAAGAACAGCAGCTTTTCCAATTCTCAAAGAATGAGCGAATCTAATACATAAAAATGAATATTTGTTTGTTCGTCTTTTATGTACTGTCGTATCGTTCATCCTACTTCGATAAAAGATCGCAAAATTATGGATTGATCGCACTTAATATTATTTCTGTCGGCGGCAGCAATGCATCGGGTATCAGATAGTTTAAAATATTTTCCATTTTCATACTGTAAGAGGATGCATAGTAAAAAAAATTGCAATTAGGCAAATATGAAGAAAAAAATGAGAGTTTGTGCATAAGCAGGATTATCTGCTTTCTAAATAACAGGCATTTTCTATTTTCTAAGAATGCATAGTTTTTACTGAAATTTTATTTGAAGAATATTTTAAATTTTAATACTTATTTCTGTTTTTTTGGAATATCATCCTCTTGTAAAATAAAGGATGTCTTTTTGGTTTGAAAAGATAAAAAATATAAATGATTATGCAAATTATCATTACCCAAAAGTTAAGTCAACTTTCATAAGATTAACAAAAATTGGTGGCATTTCTTTAAATAAACAAATTACTAAGTAATTTAGATAGATACGTCATTCTGAAAAATAATAACACTGATAAGAATCATACTATGCCCACGACTAGTGGGAATCAGCTTTTATACGCCAAAGGAATAATCGAGAAACAACTTATTTGCATAATAAAGAAATGTTCAGAATGTTAGAGAACATAAGGAAACAAAGGAAAAATCCACGCTCTGGATACAACAGCCATGGCGAGCATAAAACCCGCAAACTCCGGGTTTGGATCGCGCTCTTTCACCATTCGGTCACTGAGCTCGAGGTAAACGCTCTTTATGAGGCAATACGTATTTTGTAAAATTTACTCAATTTAATTAATAATTTAATCAATGAAATAATCAATTGTGTTACTTTAGTTGTATGGCTGAAATGTTAACTTAATAAAAATTAATTAAATATTTTCCTAAAATTCTTAGTGCTCCAATTTCCACAATGTCTGGTGGTTGTGGGTCTAATCCCACTTGGTCAAATCAAGCCCGAATGAGAGGAGCTCTTTCGAATGAAGGCAGAGGTGTGCGAATTTCGTTGTTAACGAGCACCATTCAGGTGAAAGGACAAACACACGCGACACAACTCTTTTGAGGGGGACTCATTCATCCATCCGGTCGGAATCTAGATCCAAATCAGAGAGCGACTCATCCCTGATTCAGAGGTGTCATTTGTTGTGGGAATTTGGAGGACTTTGCAGTCCCGACCTATTGAACTGCCATGAGCCAACACGGCGGTCTTTGGCCGAGACGAGGACAGAACTCGCTACCTTTCGGTTACGAGACTACAGGCTACCGCGGCCCCACAGGTGAAAGGGGTCTTTAATATCAAATATAATAAGCTATTTTTGTTGTTGCTATAAATTTGTATCAGGTTCTGTACAATGAAATCTGTACAAGATCCTGCTTTTGTTTGAGTCGATCATGTTATTTCCAAAAGTACCTAAAATTAAATAGCTTGTTATTTTTATTTCTTTTTTTTATCTTTCTTTTTGATATCTTAAAAGTAAATAAAAATATGATTAAAAGAAGTCCTTACCAGATTGGGATATAAAAAAGCATACATCATCCCGAAATATAGGGGTATTCCGATCCAGAAAATCACTAGCAAGTTCAACCATAACTGGAAGTTCTGTTAATTCTTCGAGAATTTGCCGAGTCTATAAAATATTTGATGAGTGAAATTTTTTAAATTGGAAGTAGAGTGTTTAATCAAACAGCATATTTATAAAAACTTTATCTGACTGTAGTATGTTGGCATGATACTTTATAACTTCAGATTAATAATTATCAAATTTAATTACAAATTAACATTAACATATAATATTTCAAATTAAAAAATATCTGTAAACTAAATGCAATATTTATTCTATATTAGATATATTAAAAAACAAATTTGGTATATTTTAAAAAAACTTCTACATTAGATTAAAACATAATCTGAAAATAAAATAAAAGCCAAAAGTTCATGATAGTAAAATCATCGATGTACATGAATTTTTAGCTACAAAATATGACATTTGTGCCAGAGATATCAGCTCATATAAGATACTAGAGATTATTTTTAAAAAAATGAAATTATGAATCTAAAATTTAATTACTATCACTTTTAAAACATTCACATTTAATTCTTTAATAATGTGCATCCAATTTTAAATATTAATATTTAATACTTAACATTTAAAATCTCTTACTTAAAAAAATTGAATTAAAATTTACTGAAATATTGTATTAAAATGAGTGGAACAAAGAGAAAAATTACAAATTTTTAAAAGTACGTTAGACAAATAAAATTTTACCATCATATCAGTGCATACATTACAAAAAGAAAAAGGTTCATTTGGGTGATTTTGTTTGTTTATTTTCACCCTCTAGATCAAAGGTTCCCAACGTGGACGATAGGCGTGGACGATTCCCCCCCTTGTGGGCGTTTGAAGCTTTCAGGGGGGCGGTAAAAGACCAGGGGAAAATTACGGGGCATTGATATGGTGCAAAGGGGCGTTAGAAGAATTACCAAATATAGTGCAAAATAACTTCACGGAACGATTCTAGGACATTTTAAACATGGACAGACCAGACTGGGTTTTGGATATTTTTATCAGTATCAACACCTCAATTAGAAGATCTAATAGAACTGACGATAAATGAGGATCTAAAAATTAAATTCAAGAATGGCTATCAAGAATTTTGGCTGCAGAAATCTATTTCGCAACGGCATTCAGGATTAGAGTCGATTGTTCAACGGCTTCCGATAGCATTCCCCCCTTCATATTTAGCAGAATGTGGATTTAGTAATGTAGCAGCATTGGTAACGAAAAAGAGAAATCGGCTCCATTTTACTGAATTGGACGACTATCGATTGTTTTTAAGTAAAATCGAGACTGATATTAGCATGCTCCTTAAAATGCATCAAATTTAGCCTTCTCATTTGTTAAGCTAGAAATTCGATGTCTTTAAATTTTAATATAATTAAGCATGCGTTTTGATGGGTCTCTGAAACTATTTATTTAGAAAGCAATAGTTTAGCATGAATTAATTCGTATCGTCAATATCCTTGCCTGTCCTTATGACAGGTGAGCTAAAATTTTTATTCCTCTTTCTTTAAATAAAGAAGAAATTTAGTAGCGTTTCAATTCCAACAATATTCTATGAGAATTTTTTTTTTAAATTCTTGTTTCCACCATGCATTATGTACGCTCTTATTTATCTGGAGTGGGAGGGGGGGGGCGATATTGAAATATTCACCAGAAAAGGGGACGCCAGTTCAAAAAAGGATAGGAACCTCTGATCTAAATCATAGGATCCCAACGTAACGCCCCTTGAGGGCGTATGAGACTTTCAGGAGGGTGGAAAAAGACCCGGAGAAAATTATGGGGCGTTGATGTGGCAAGGAGAAGAATAACCAAATATAGTCTAAAAAAAGACTTAAAAATCAGGCTGATAATTCATTTCTATAACGTGTGCGAAAATTCACGATATGAGATTTCACTGTTGAGAGAAAGTCCGGTATATATGGCTCTGTGGCTGCACGCACCAAAACTAGAATTCGATGTTTTTAAATTTTAATAAAAATATGTAATATAATTAAGTATGTGTTTTGATTGTTCCCTGAAACTATTTATTTCGAAAGCAATAGTTTATTATGGATTACTTCGTATCTTCAAAACCCATGCCTTTCCTTATAACAGGTAAGCTAAAACTTTTATTCCTCTTTTTTAAATTAAGAAGAAATTCAGTAGCTTTTCAATTCCAATAATATTCTATCTATTAGTAAATTTTATTTGTTTAATTCTTATTTTCACCATGCATTATGTACGTTCTTATTTATCTGGAGTAGGCAGTATTGAAATATTGACTAGAAAAGGGGGCACCAGTTCAAAAAAGATTTGGTGCTCTAAATATTTAAAAAGAAAAAAAAAATCACAATTTTTATTCTTTTTTTAAAATACAACTCACTGCAACTGCACTGTGATAACTCGTACCACAGCCAATCAGAAGTAATCTTCGACATCGTTTGATTTCAGGTAAGTAGTCTTTAATACCACCCAATACGACAGTTTCTTTATCCAAGTTTACTCGACCTCGCATTGTGTTGAAAACAGATTCAGGCTGCTCAAAAATCTCTTTTTGCATGAATGAACTATAACTGCCTTAAAAGAGGAGAGATATGCATTAGTAACTTCATTATTTGAAAAAAATATGGGTGACTTAAAATGTTTCTTTTAATAAAATTGATTTAAATAACCTAAAAATAATACGTACACTCAAAAAGCAAAATTGATGTAAAATAAATAATGTGAAATAAGGACTAGAAAGAAAAAAAAAGCATTTCTTAAAATCTGCAATTATCCAAAATTCGTTTATATAATATGCATAATGTAGCAGTTGCACAACTCTTCTCTTTTGGATACTAGATGGTGATGCCTGATAGGCTATCCCATAATGCATTGCGAATGTAGTCAGAATGAGATGCGATACCGTACTGTTAAGCTGCGCGCGTGAATGTCTTGTCTTTGTGCCTGTTTCATGTGTGAATGTGGTTACTAAAGAAATGTTTCTGAAAACAAGTCCTGTTGCTTCCTGCACAGATCTTAATAATCTACATTCCACCGCAAGCGTTAATGAATGGCAATAAATTTTCAAAATCATGTCACGTCTGATTCTCAGAAGGGGGGAAAAAACAAGAACTTTGGGAATACCTTCCTAACTTGATGATTTATTTAAAACTTAGAAACCCCATAAGATATTTCCCCGCCCTGACTGAAACTGGGAAGTTGTAGTTGTATAATGCAAATACAATGACAATTATCCAGTTGCAATTGCAAATAGAACTGTTGCAGTTGTAAATAAAATTTTGCTAACCAAAAAGTGTGAATTGTCTCATCCCCCTTCATGCAAATCGTCACGTGATTTTTTTATGACGTGGTGTTTTGATCACGTGATGGGAAGTCGTCGGGTAGACGGTGACTTCCGGCATGTTTGATATTTCACAAAAAGTTCTGGCTTTGATGCCTTTTTTGAATAGAATGCTCTCATGGCTTTAACTCTCTGGAACTTTGTTAATAGAGTAATCTGATGGTTAGCTCCCTCGACTTAAACTCTATTAATTTAATGCTGGAAGGCATGTGTTATCTGCTTGGAGTACATTATTTTTTTTCTGTTTGTTAAATTGTCTTTTTGCAGGATAAATTAAATATTGGGTTGTTCGGAAAGTCATTTCGTATTTTTTTGTCAAAATGAAAAGAAATTTTCGTTTAATGAATAAATTAATTATTAAATTATAAAATTGCCATTCTGGTCTAATACCTTTTGCCATATTTTTGGTAGTAACATGATTACACGCTCATAAAAGTTTTGGTCTTTGCTGTAAAAAAAAACTGATCGAGGTGGTTTTTGGCCTCCTCATTTGAAGGAAAAATTTTGCAAATCAGTTCTGGTACTGATGTATTGTTAACACATCTTCTCCACACATATTGGCTAATTTATTTCTGGCTTGACAGCATTTTTACCTTTTATATAGCAAAAAAGATAAAAATGACGAAAATGCTGTTTATTGCTCTCCATATTTAAAAGGGCACCATCCAAAAACTACTGCGAAGAATCAGCTGCACTTTTTCATACTCAAGCCTTGCTATATCAGCTCTTAAAACATAAAATGATTTTGCAGTTTAGGTATGAAATTGGGTGCGAAAAATGCAATTAAATCCTTTGTCAGGAAAAAACGAAATTACTTTCCGAACAACCTAATAGATGCTGAACAGTTTTGAAATAAAAACGATTTTTTCCAAAAGCATTAGTTCTGTGTCACTTAATATACTGCTGCCACACAGCTCTTACCACAACTCTGCTGCCACGCAGTTGTGGCAAACATTGTTAAGCTGTGCGCGTAAATGTCTTGTCTTGTTTTTGTGTTTGTTCAATGTGTGAATGTGGTTATGAAAGAAATGTTCCTGAAAACATTAGTCTCGTTGCTTAATGCACAGATCATAAGAATCGACATTCCAATACAATAGTAATTTCAAAACAATTATACTAACATTTACATTTTAATTTACTGTCAACAGTGTAATAACATACTTAGAATATTTTTTATTAACTCAATATTAAACATAAATGCTTCATAAAATAGATTTTATACTTTAGGAGCAAAGGACTAAGAGGAGAAAAAACTCCCCTATATAAGTCAGAAGAAGAAAAAAATCTGAATTTAACAACAGCATTCATTTAATATTTGATGAAAACACATATTTACCTTTCATTATTTCTTGTATAGCCATTTTTAAAGTGATTATTTCTCGAGCAATCGATTCGTCCAGAGTCCGTTTCAAACGATGGATGGTCAAATCTACAGAGACAGTTTATTTAAGAATATATAATTTGTTTACATATTTTCCACACACATTACATACCCAGCATTTCATATACCAGTTAATAGTCTCAAGCAAATGAAATCTAATGAATTTATTATTAACACATTGTGTGCGGGGACATTTCACAGCGAAATTGTACCGAGAGCGGGCATTTTGCGTGTAAATTTAGTTATTCAGTTAAATCTCAATAGATCGTAAATTAGTTCATTTTTTAACCAACTTTCCGTATTTTATATTGAAATAAATAACTATAAGATTTGTGTAAACATATTATATATATATATATATATATATTAGTGGATAAATTTATAATAGTATCATAAATATGAAAAATTAAATAGAAATAGTAGTACATAATTTCAATTTTTTCGAATGATGTTATATGTAAACATTTTTACATTAAAACAAAAATGAAAAGAGCAACCATAAAACTAATCATGTTTTACAGTGTGGTAACGTTCAAAGCATTTATCTCTATGAAGAGGCAAAATTTCCTTTATTTTCGCAAGGATCAATAAAAAGTTCATTTTAAATCTAAATTGATTTTTTAATCCACCTTCCCGTTCCGCATCGACTGATGTAAAAACTAGTTTCTATTTGTCTCAATTTTTCCAGAATCTGTGTAGTAGACAAGAACAAAA
>JAPMOQ010006918.1:182288-199178 GCA_026543055.1 Argiope trifasciata
AATCGTCAGAAAACCCATTAGCACGCAAGTATCAATCGTCAGAAAACGCACTAGCACGCAAGTATCAATCCTCAGAAAACGCACTAATACGCAAATATCAACCTTCGGAAAACGCACTAATACGCAAATATCAACCGTCGGAAAACGCACTAGTACATGAGCCGCGCTCAAATATCAATCGTCAGAAAACGCACTAATACGCGACCGGTATACAATGTGCTAAAAATGATATTAATAAAGAATGTTTACTCACTTCCATCTTTGACAGCGGCTACATCGTCATCCTCTAGGAAAATGACCCTGTTTGTGTGTTCAATAATGGCACTTGCGTCGGATGCAAAGAAATACTCCACTTCTTTGTCCTCGCCGATGGGGTGAAATTCAGTTGTGGAATCGGATCTGTGGAGGCCCGGGGCATTCAGTGTTGGCAATGGGGATGTCTGGAGAGAACGGAGATCTATGTGCAAAGAAAATCTTTTAATTCCATCTTCCATCAATGAAAAAATTACAATAAAATTCAAGGACGATGGAGAGTAACTTCAAAAGTATGGGAAACAAATGGCAATCCATCAAGATAAAAATTTCTGCTCAATTTCTGTGCCTAATTTACATTTGATAAACGATAAATTGATAGTTAGAATTTAATTACATTTAACTAATTTACATTTGATAAATAGTAAATTTGTAGTTAGAATTTAATTACATTTTATTTACATTATACTTGAATAATTGACATTTGATAAATGATAAATTGGTTAATAATAGAATTTAATTACATTTGCCTAATTTACATTTGATAAATGATAAACTGGTAGTTAGAATTTAATTCCCTTTTATTTACATTTGCCTAAGTTACATTTGATAAATAATAAATTAGTGGTTAGAATTGAATTACATTTTATTTACATTACATTTGCCTAATCTACATTTGATAAATTGGTAGTTAGAAAACGCATCTCATTATTAGAATATCTATGCTCAAGTTAAGAGATTTTTGTTGCTTCTCCATTTATATAAATTGAGTATTATACCTCTATGAAAGAGTCTCTAAGTAATACAATCCTCTTACTGTTTCCTTATAAGCTCACAAAATTGTTTTATGGAGAGAAAGCATTATTTTGTATACTATTATCAAATTTTGTGCGGGTACATTTCGCAGCGGAATTGTATCGGAAACGGGCGTTTTGCGTGTACATTTAGATATTCAGTTCAATCGCAATAGATCGAAAATAAGTTCATTTTTTAAATAACTTTTCGTATTTTATACTGAAATATATAAAAAAATATATAAATAGAAATATATAAACAACAACCATAAGATTTTTGTCAACAAAAAAAAATTATGGTTAAATTTATAATACTATTGTAAATATGAAAAATCAAACAGAAATAGTAGTATATGTAGTTGCAATTTTTTCGAATAATGTTATATATTGTTACGAATGTTACGAGTTTGTGATGCTGCTTCCCAGCATGATTGGTTGCTTCACTGGAAAGAATGATTTATAGTATTCTGTACTGGATGCAGCGAATGCTCTTAGAAATAATCCCAGAGCATGGCGACAAACTTGGCGATCATTTAGCGACGAATTTGGAGACTTTGGCGACAAAATGGAAAGTACCCGAAACATCGAGAATTTTCCCGATTCGTCCATTAGGAGCCGAGATACGACCAGATACGCCCTGATGGGTCGAGACATTTCTAGCCACGCCTCTTGGGACTATATAAGGACGGCAGTTTCAAGCTGAGAGCAGAGTAGTCGGAATCGACATTAGATAACGAGTCCTCCAGAGGGGAAGACAAGAAGCGGCGGAGCCAAGCAAGTGCTGAACTGAGTTGCATGCCTTGTAGTCTGTTGAGGAAGCAGCGTCGAGTAATATAGCCAGTGCTGCAGATATTGCTACTACTTGGGAGCTACTGTCGTTATTGGGTGCTGCTGTGTGTTCGTCTCGGCTGTAAATAAACGCCTGTGTTGTGTCTTCTACTAAAGGACTGATCATTGTGTGTTCATCTCATCTCTAACACACACCCACTATACAAGGTAAA
Organism: Argiope trifasciata; assembly: GCA_026543055.1. Lineage (NCBI taxonomy): Eukaryota > Metazoa > Arthropoda > Arachnida > Araneae > Araneidae > Argiope > Argiope trifasciata. The sequence goes on from JAPMOQ010006918.1 coordinate 184,336, forward strand.
ATGAACCGGACGGATTGATAATAGAAAAAATCCGTAACAATATAAATATTTCTACATTATAAAAAAAATGAAAAGAACAATCATAAAGCTAATAATGCGTGGTAACATTCAAAGCAGTTTCCTCTATGAAGAGGTACACGACCAAATTCACTCCTTTTCGCAAGGATAAATAAAAAGTTCATTTTAAATCTAAATTAATTTTTTAATCCACCTTCCCGCTCCGCCTCAACTGATGTAAAAACGGTTGTTTTTTTGTCTAAATTTTTCCAGAATCTATGTAGTAGACAAGAACATTTGGCTTCCTGTCTATACCGTTATTTTTGTGCCCACAAATAAACTATGTTGTTACACTAACCCATACTAGTACGTGTCCAGCGCTCAAGTATCAATCGTTAGAAAACGTAATAGTACGCGAACCGCGCTCAAGTATCAAACGTCAGAAAACGGACTAGTACGTGTCCAGCATACAATGTGTTATGAAGCAAATAAAAAATAGCAGAATTATAACATCTGAATACAGAAGGGCAATATATTAACAAAATAAATATATGCAGCATTATAATTCTTTACATAACTATATTTTAAGTCCATTAAAATTTGCATGTCATAGTTTGTAACCAATTAAAGTTGTAGCATGTAGTCAAATCTCGGTATAATGAATTTAAAGATTGTCAATACATTTGATCTATTATTATTTCAAAATGTAAAAATAAATATTGCAATAATTTAATATTTAAAATAAATTTCATACTTAAAATAATTACTTCTGTTTTTAAAACAGCATTACCTGTTGAGCAGAAAAAATACCAACAATTAAAAACTAGTTTGTGTTTCTTGTTACCAGTGACACTAATTTAATAGAAATTTATACAGATTATGTCTAACTGTATAAATTTTCTTTGATAATACTATTATTCTATTTTCAAAAGCATATACATAAAAAATATAGAGCAAAATACTGGATAGAAGAAAGTATATTTATTCTAAAGATTTAAAGCAATTCAAAGAATTTAACCTTCATTTGCAATTTTATAAATGAAAATACGTATAAAATAAGAATGAGTTTTCAAACCAGAACCATTTTATGAAAGATCTATCATGTTCAATCAAGGTTTTTGTCATGTAATTTCCTTAAAACAGTACAGATATGTATCGTTCACTTAATCACCAAAACCAAAATACTCAAACCTATAAATATAAATTAAAATTAATTGCAGCATTAATTTTAGAAGTTCAAATTTCTTTTGGAAAATGTCTAAAATATTGAAAGCTTATACCAATTTATTAAATAATTCTAAGCATTCATTATTGTTGAACAATGAAAGCATTGTAATATGCATGTAATTACTACAATAGTAAATTCTATATTCTTTCATTCAAATTTTTAATTTTATTTGCTATACAGCTGCTTACAATAAAATGTCTCCAAAATGGTGCCAAAATTTTGATTATGTCAGGGGTAGACTATTAAAATCAATAAATCAAGCCAATTTAGTTAAAAATACATTTAATAACATTAAAGGACATGATTAACATGGAGACAAAGCTATTCAGGACAATAACATTTAACATAAATGCATTAAAATAATACTCGGAGACTACATCATGCTTTACACTCGCTTCCAAGACATGGACTGATGGTTCATGGAAAAGGTCGATGAAAACAGTTACGGTTACAATGTAAATTATTTTGTACAACATGAGCTTCTATTGTAAGCATTATATGAATATCTAAAATATATTAAAAGTCAAAGCTGAAGAGTCATAGTAAAAGGCAGTATAATTTTGACATTCAATTCCTAACTACTTATCAAATTTTGTGATATATCACATTTCTAAATTTCAATCCTTATTTATACCTCAGCCCATACGCATTTTGCAATACCCAGTCATAACAAAATAACTAGTTTGCTCAGTAAGTTTAATTGTTCTAAATTAGAGATCCCAGCTGTTCTGTTAATTCAATTGAAATACTTATTTATATATGAACAATTGGTATTAAAGATGTTTATGTAAAATTATATAATTGAGTGAATAATTCTTATTAAGTGATTGCCTATTCTTTTTAAAATTTTATTTTATTACAAATCACTAAAATAACTCGAATAAATAAATAGTCACTAAATGGCTAGAATAATTTTATCAAATAGGTTTTGAGCATTCAAAGGCACATTTTTCAATACTCTAAAAAATACCATTGGATAAACTATGAATAACAATATATTCTTTATAAATAAAATTGCTTTTGCTATATTGTTATTGGATTGCATCTAGATATCCCTCTGACATGAAGGAAAATTAATTAAGATATTTATTTATTTCCAGATAGAATTGCACTTTGTTAAAATACAACTAGCTTTAATCATTTTTTTGCTTTAATCATTTTTTAATTACTGAGCATGTTTAAAACTTTAAGGTATCCGACTACATTCGAAGGAAGATATTTGAAAAAAGGGATTTTTAAAAAGCCATTTAAAACTTCAGTTTTTAGGCATATTGCCAGTTATAATATAAAATAATATAAATGCAGCAAAATTATTTGAAAATAAAATATATTTTCAGAAAAAGGAGCATTTGCACTAAATTTTAATGAAATTTAATCAAAACGGTTAATACTCTACACAAAGCTGTAATACAGAAATCCTATTTCTCTTTGTACACAAGTTATAGAATATAATGATGAATGAAATGAACCAAAATCTAAGGAACATTTTAAGATACAAAGAAGTGATGGGTAAAAATATACGTTTGTATGCAATTTTTCCATAAATGCACAGCTTAATTCTTCTAAAAGCACTTATAAATGAAAAAGTATTTCACCAATAATAAAGGTTTGGTTCCTTTCATTGCCCATATCATTTAAAACACTCTAAAATTTTTATTTCAATAATTCAATTAGTTTTTGAGATATGTTAACGGTGGGAAGTTTTTATGAAAATTAATATTTTCAGGAAATTGGAAGACAAATTTTAGCTGAAAAATATGTGACCTTGGATGATAGTTCATGCCTTCTTAGTAAAGATAAACAGTTTTTGAAAAAGGAAAGTCTGAACTGCAAGAAATAATTTTAAAAAATTTCACCAATGTGGTCGATAACCAATATTTTTAACGTAGTCGAATACCTTAATGTATTATTATTTAATTAGAAATGACAGCATGATACAATTTTACAAGCCCATTTTTCTTTTTTTTTTAAAAAAAATATTTCAAAGACCAATGCTAGCCTAAAACAGTTAAATGTGGAGGAGAAAAAAAAAAAGGACTGCAAAAAGACATTTGTACCTTGTTTGCTTTGTTTGTCCAAATCTGAAGTCACGAACACAGGCGAAAAAAGCATGCATGGAAAGATAAGGATGACACACAGTTAAAAAATGCACAGAATTGACGAAGAAACTTGTGAAGATTTATCAAATTTTAAAAAGCCTGCAACAGAGTCTGAACAGTGCAGAACACTTACTCATTGCTGCTGAATTAATTACTAATTAAGTAAATTACTATTAAGTTAATTAGTACACTGAACTACATGAAAAGAAATATCAAAAAACTATAATTCCGTTAATAACAAATAATAGCATGCTTTTTAGTGGTGGGACCATTTAGCAAAGATATTTAAAGGATTAATGGAAATATACCAAGAAATAAAAGTAAAGATGTTGCAAGAAAAATATAAAGATTTTTAGAGATTTTGGAAAAAATTGTCACAAAACTTTTAAAATTAATCCCGTATTTTGTACTATTAAAAATATACAATTATTCAAAAAAAATTAAGTAATTTTGTAATCTTTTAACAGAAAAGTATGTCTGCCTCCCTTGAGACTTTCAGAAATGAATATAAATACAGAAAAATAATTGTTTACATTTAACAATAAAATTTCAGTATTTACATTTCAATCTAAAAGAAATTTAAGAAGTTAAAAAGAAATAATTACAATGAAAAAAACTAAGTATAATATTTTTATGCATAAATAATTAAAACTCCAAATTTTTAACTAAAAAATAATTTTAAAAGTAAACGTTGTCAAAATAATTTGGTTGTGTAAACTAACAATGCCTTAAAATATCAATTTAAAAAATGCTAAATGCCAACTCTAAAGGCAACTACAGTATTAGAAAAGAAATGTACTTAAAAAATAATAATTATTATTATTATTATCAAAGTTGTTAAATTATTTCTAAGAATACAGTACTCATACCCTTACTACTGTACAAAACTGGTATGTAATCAGTTGCTAAAGTAGTTTTGCTTTTGATGCCCACAAGGAGAGGACTACCTCGTCTAGAAAGGTAAAAAAATTCATTAATTTTCATATTTAAATTTAAATACAAAAATAACCATTAAAGAAGCAAAATGAATACAAAATCATTTAGAAATACATCAAATAAAATGAATAAAATCCTCCATTCATTCAATGTGAAGTATTTAGTCACAGAATGCCATGTGTAAATTGCTTTTCAGTAAACAGGACAGAATGAATCACAAAGTTCATAGAAGTTTTAAGAGTTTCAGAGCCCGAAGTTAAAAATTATTTTAAAAAACTGATTGCTTTAACCCCTTAACTGTCAAGTTATTTTGATGATTTGGGTATACAAACTGGCAAAATTTTTTATTGCAAAACCCAAATAATTAGTAGAAAATAAAATATACTTAGTAGTTAAAAATTGATATTTTGAAGAATATGGGTAAAATTTTTAAAGTTTTGAAGCCACTGCATATTTGCTTGAGGCGGCTGCCACTCAACTTGGCAATTGTAAAGTTCGCTTCTTTGAAATCTGCAGTAACGTGCTGCCATCTATTGAAATGAGCCCACATCAACTTTTCCCGAGTATCAGTCGGGTTTCGCAAAGAGATGAAGACGAAATAAACGTCACCCGATATATATTCGGGTATAACAATACGATGCACTCAACAAATTACCCCGAGTTATACTCGGGCATGACATTCAGTGCTGTGCCCGAGAATATCTCGGGCATGACAGTTAAAAGGTTAAGACAATAAATGTTATCAATTTCTATATGAAAAAAGTCAGCAAAAAATAGCTTTTATTATTTCCTGTGCAAATAGCATAGCAAGAAATATAATGATGCTTTTGAATATTTAAATGCTTAATCTAGAATAGCATTGTAGCAAACCATGAAATACTTACATTTATATTTTAATTCAGGAACTTTTATTGTCAATAAAGAAAAGAATAAAAAAATGGAAAATAAATCAAAATTAAGTAAAGAATCATTTTTTTTTTAAATATAATTTTAGAAAACACACATAAATATACTTCTGCCGTTTTTCTATACCAGTTTAGCAATATATTCATATATTAATGGAAAAATAGAAAATTTATTAAAGTATTCAATATTTCACTGCAATTTAATTTTCAAGCAATTTATTAAGTTAGTAAATAAGATGTTTTCGAAAACTAGCAATAGTTTAGTCTAGTAAAAATTTAATTACAATCAATTTAATGCTATAAATTATAAGGCATATTTTCAGAGCTACAACTTTCCACAAAACTTAATAATCATTTATAATTACTATGAAACTTACAATCGTCCATTCTAATTACAAATAAAGAAATTCTTATTTCCGTCTCTCATATTTTGTGCTTATGATAGAAATATATATATATACTAGCTATTACCCGCAACTTTGATCACGTGGAAATTTCGATGTATATGTACGAAAAATTATCAAATAATGACAAATAAAAAAATTAAGCCTAATCTAAAAACGATACATTTAAAAGTATAAGCATATACGAAAAAAATGTAACATAAATACAATTTAATACAAAAACACACAACTAACTTAAAAACAATTTATTTACATTGTATACCCAAGATAAAACGAAACAAATCAAGTCCCGTCAAATCCATTTTATTTATGGATCGAGATGGAGATGGCTACAACAGTATTATATGCATAATTTTTAAATTTTTAATTCGAATAAAAACACAGTTGTCAGCAATCATGCGCGAACTTTCAATGTCAGTTGGCGTAACGCACATGTCTGACTTTCCTACGCCAGTTGGGGTAATGCAATGCAGATTAGAAATTATTTCATTTGCTTTAGTCTGTTTTCTTTTAATTTAAAAGTACTTCAGAATGAATCCGAAAGATCGATTCATTCACAACATTTGATTTTAAATACATTAAAACACTAAAAAAATAAACAGAATCTTGTGAAATAATCGGTTGAAATTCTACTAACCCTAACAGGATTACTGTTGGGAGAAAAAAAAGGCCCGAAGACTTACGTTTGTCGGGATTTAGCCTCAGTTTTTTGGCGCGCAATTAATAAATAAATGGGCCATTCAATGAACTGGAATAAAAAGTAACCTGTGTTCTAATCCTGACTATAATCTATCTTTGTGCTAAATTTCGTCCAATTCCGTTCTGGCATAATTAAGAAAAAAACATCCATCCATCCAAACTTTCACATATATATACAGTAAAAATACAATATACATATATATACAGTACTCTTTAAAAATATATATATATACATAAAAAAATCAAATTAATTGAAGTTTTTGAACATTTTGATCTTAAGACTTAGGCAATGGTTTGAAGAACTTTGTAATTAAAAGCTTTTTAAAAGCTCCTTCCATTCAGACTGATACGCAGTCGCATTAGCGATTTGCCTCTTAAAAATAAGACTTCGTTCCATAGACGGATCAATGCTCATAAAGAAATCGCACAGCTCATTTGCCATTCAAACCTTCACTAAGATTTTTCAAATTAAATGTCACGTTTCCAGTGCTTGTTGAAGCCTCTTCTTCAATGGGCTGTGAATTTAAAATTTCCTAAAAGTCGGTGTCAGTCAGATCTTCATTTTGCGATTCAAGCAATGCCTGAATGTCACATGATTCCATCTGTTCGAACCCATCTCGTCCTATTCCGTTCGCGATTTCGGCTATGTTTGCATTAAACATACTTTAGGCAAAGTTGTAATAAGATCTATTTTACTTTTTTTATTAGTTCGTTTGACGGCATTTACAAAGGATATCGGGGTTGGATACCTATTGGAATCTTTTTATTATTATGTATGTTCTTATTAGATCCGGGAATAAAGAAATTTTTAGCCACGAATATAGGAATTGGGTCGCATTTTTTAAATCCGCGAATAGTGAAAACGTGAATGAAGGAAGCGCGAATAAGGAGCCTTTACTATTAGGTTGGTGCGTATGAAATGTCGGATTCTCTTTACATGCGGACGTTTGTCTCCCTGTTTTCGTTATACTTTTGTCTTTGGCATAACCTCATTCATAGTCGTATTGTCCATTGCCAGAGACTCATTTCAGCAAAATAGGTTTTCTCGAAGGTCTTTCCTTTTGTTATTTCTTTTGAGTTTATTGCCGATATGAATTCTGCCGACATTCGCGTCATTTTCTTATATGAGTACAAACTTGGTAATAGTGCTGCAAAAGCTGCACGCAACATAAACCAAGCGTTTGGGGAGAATACGGTTAACGATCGGAAAGTGCAGCGTTGGTTCGAAAAATTTCGGCGATTTTTCACTGCAAAATGAGCCGCGCGGAAGACCCAAAACGTCTGTGAAGAATGATGACCTGAAGGCTCTAGTGGAAGCGGATCCAGCCGTATCCACGAGGGAACTTGCTATCAGGATGAAAGTTGACCATACAACGATATTGAGACACCTTTCTGAGATTGGCAAGGTTAAGAAGATGGACAAGTGGGTACCGCACGCATTGACAGAGCGAAATAAGCTGGAACGAACTGGAATATGAAGTTTTGCAGCATCCACCATATTCACCGGATCTCTCGCCGACCGATTTTCATTTTTTCAAGCATTTAGAACTGTTTTTAAGGGGCAAACACTATGAAAATGAAAGTCTAAAAAACTCGATATCAGAGTTTATTAATTCTAAAGACCAAAATTTTTTTAATACAGGCATCTACGCTTTAAAATCTCGTTGGGAGAAGTGTATTGAAGCGAATGGAGCATACTTTGATTGAATAAACAGCTTTTGAAGAAAGATATGCAGTTTTATACAATCACTTAAGAATCCGACATTTCATACGCACCAACCTAATATATTAAAATAGATATATATATCAATAACATTCTAAATGAATTTACCTGCTTGCCACACACTCGTTAGGATACTTCCGACTCTTAAAAACTAAAGCGAATGCTCCTTCCTGAAAAATGATTCATGTCATGATAATGCAAAAACTACATGTTTTTATAAAAATGCAATGGAATACTTACTAGCTGTTGAATAACTTGCTCTACCAACTCTCTGAATGACAAATGAGGATTATTATTATGAAGATGTTTGATTAGTTTAGAAATAACTTCAGTATCAGTTTGAGATTCGAATTCAAAGCCATGATTCATCTGAAATGATACATCAAATTTCAACTAACTTTAGAAAATGATGGGGATTCATTCATCATTTGATTCCCATAGTGTATTTCAAAATCATTTGAAAAAAGAGTCAAATGTCATGACCCAGTCTCATTTTATGCTAAGTGTTATTACAATAATATTTTCAAATTAAATTATAATGATATGCTAATTTTATTTCAGATGAAAAATATAAAATAGTACAATTGAGCTTCCATACATTTTCTTTGACAATTTTCAAATAAATCAACAATTATAGTTACAAATCAAATTTAGTGGATCAGAATAAAAAGGCAACAGTGGTTATAATTCAAAAGTTCAAAATATTTACAAATTAAGTTATTAGTTATATGCATATATTTTATGAAAAATATATGCACATAATTTTAAGAACTATATGTTTACTAAACCATTACTGAAAATGTAATTACTAACAATTCTGAATAAGATCTGAAACTATTTAAAAGCACATTCTTAACAATAACATACATAATAAAATAAAACATACACCGAAGAGCCATTACATTATGACCACCCTGCTAATAACATGTAGGGCCACCTTTAGCCCTCAAAACTGCTAGTACTTGCCGTGACATTGATTCCACAAGGTGCTGATAGGTATCTGGTACCAAGCGCTCACCAACTGGTCCTGCAATTCCATCACATTGCGAGGATGTGGCGTGACAGAACGAATTTGGTTTTCCAAGTAGGACCACAAATTCTCTATTGGATTAATGTCAGGTGAGTTTGGGGGGCAAAGACATGACTTGAAAGTCACTGGAATGTTCCTCGAACCAATCCACGATGATTCGACTTTTATTACATGGTGCGTTCTCCTTTTGGTACACGCCATCCTCTGCCGGAAACACTGTTCCCATGAATGAGTGAACCTGGTCTGCAACCATGTTCCTGTACCTTCCAGACGTCAAGGACTGTTCTATGGGGATTATGGGTCCTATTATGCTCCATGAAAACATTGCCCACACCATAATACCCCCACCACCGGCTTGTCTCCGTCCAACTGTGCATCCGGGAGCAAGGGATTCATTTGGAAATCGGCTTATTCTCACACGCCCGTCGAGGTGATGGGCCAGTGATTCGTCGGACCATGCAACCTTCTTCCATTCCTCTGGTGTCCAATCCCGATGTTTCTTGGCCCATAGCAGACGCATTTGGCGATGACGTTCCATTAGTGCAGGAGCATGCTTCGGCCTCCGGCAGCGTATGCCCATACGCAGCAACGTACGTTGCACAGTGTGTTGAGAAACACTGCCTGGGTCACCGCTGTTGTAGCTGGTGGTGATTTCGGCTGTTGTAGCCCTTCGGTCACGGCGAACAGTGCATAGCAATCTCCACTCTCCTCTGGAATCAATGCGGCGTGGACGACGCACTTTTGGCCGGCGACTTGCCGTTTCACCATCCCTGCACCACCTTTGATATGTGCTCACAACAACTGCACGTGAACAGCCCACTAAACACGCCGTTTCTGATATTGATGTTCCAAGTCGCCGAGCCATAACGATTTGACCTTTATCAAAGTCTGATAAATCCGCTGCTTTTCCCATTATGTGGCTAATCGCACTATGTTTAGAAAGACAAGGCATTCCCATTTTATATACTCCAATATCAACCATGCACGCGCAGTGGTTCTGCTCCTGAACGAGCCCATTCTCATAGATGGAGGGTGGTCATAATGTAATGGCTCTTCGGTGTATAATACACATAGTAAAGAATAATGTAAAAGAATAACACTATATTTTTGGAAATAAGGTGCATAATAAAAATATTGTGTACACACATATTCAGAAGGCAGTAATAGAATGGGGTAAAAAAGTAATAAATTACCCAATATGATATAATTTACAATATTTCAACATTTTATCAATTTTTAAAATTGTATAATTTCCAATTATGAGCAAAAAGTCATTCTATACAAGAACAAAAGACATACATTGATCTTACAAGACTGCTGATTTGATTTAAAACTAAATATACATTTAAAATTTATCACATTAAATTTCTAAATGAACCTTTTGAATGAGATTTTTAGATTTTATCAACATTAATATATTGATCCCCTTCTTTTTAGTTTTCAAATTACTAAACAAGCAATAACATTTATAACATTACATAATAAGCTATAACATTACAATAATTTAAAAAATATTCATTACACAACATTTTACAATACAGAAAAATATGAGTCAACTTACTAGAAACTTCTTTACATCCTTGTAATTAGTAATTATGCCATTATGCACAACAAGAAAATCTGGAAAAATATTTAAAAATATTCTAAATCAAGTATATTAATAAAGTAAAAAATTCTTTTAAATTAAAATCATTCAACAGAGATTTTTTTAAAAGATATAATTTTAAGACAAAATAGATATCACAGTAACATAAAAACGTTTTATGATTAAAATTTAACTCATATGTCAAGATATTAAATCGATTTTATTAGCACTGCACAAAATCCAGATAATAAAGGTTTTTTTAATTCATGCAAAATCCAGGTTTTCAAATTCGTAACAAAGTCTACAAATTGTTCAAGCACTTGAACAACATACTAGAATTTATTTCTAAGTTAAGCATTATTTTAATTCTACGAATACATTTTAAATTCTATTTAAAACAAACACTTGCATTAAAACATTGTAAGGAACAGAAACTTATCAGATAAAGAATAAAAAATAGGTGTCATTTACATAAGCTATAAATTTAAGGCATTCTTAAATTTTATGTATGATATATAATTATATTATAAGGTACACAAGAATAGTTATACACTATCATATCCTTATTAACTACCACAAATTGTTACAGATTTTTTTTTTAAATTTATCTCCTCAATTTGCAATAAAAATTTAACATTTTAAACATTTCTCCTCAAAATGTTTTTTAAAAAAAATGACAAAAGAATAAGCTGCTTTATTCTTTAGTTTACAAAATTTCTTTATTCTTAGTTTACAAAATTGTATTCTTAAAGTTTACAAGAATGAAAAATAAATGAAATAATACCTATTAATGAAACAAATCTAAATTAATATAATTGTGTAAACGAAGCAAAAAAGAAACTAAAAATTGGAGTGGAAACAAAATATTATTTCGGATTCGAACAAGTTTAAAACTCAAAATATTTTTTAAATCAATCATTGTATTTAGTGAGCACAAATGCAGCTACAACTAAAATACAGATGAATCTAAATGAATTAACAAAATAAGCCTAGCAAAAAGGAACACAACTGAATCAAAACTACAACCAATAGAAAAAGAATCCAGCCTGAAGACTTTTTCAAGGGTCACCCTCAGGCAAGGATTCAAAATAAGATATTTTTTCTGTGAGGCATCGTTCAGACAAAGACATTGTTCAAAATTATTCACCCCTCATGACTCGAAAATTAAGGCAAAAGAGAAATACCAATTTAAACAGCAAAAAACTCAAAAACAAGCAACTTTAAAAACATCCCCAAATAAAACAAAAATATATAAAATGAAACTACATAATAATATTCAACCAAAATTAAAATGAACCAACCGATTAATTAATTAGGAAATCAAAAAGAGAAAGAACATACCAGCAACAGGAGAAGAAATTTCAATATATCACCTCAACTACCATTAAAATTATACTACAATGTAAAAAAAGATAAGTGTAGTTTATGAGTGTCATCTATTTTACTAATATTTTATCATTTCTTTTTTTATTAAAATATTGAAATAATATACTATTTATACATAACATTTTTATGAAAGAAATGGTGATATTTTCTTTGAAATTCTATGCTAGTATTGTAATACATGAAATAAAATGTTAACAATTTCAATTTACCCATTTACGGAGACAAATTTAGGAAGGAAAATGGAGGTGGTGGGGTTAATTTACCATTATCAGAATCAGATCGTTGAGGATGACTGTTACAGGCACTTGGTGCACCATGAGTAGCCCATCTAGTATGGCTGATTCCAACATGCATGTAAAATTCTTGATTGAAGTCAATGTCAGTTGAATCTAGAAATAAAAGAATCTGAATGAAAATACTATTATGGGCAGTAGGTTTCATTTTCAAAGTTTTTTTTAAAGTAACTTTAAAAAAAAGATAAAATGAGTCATCTTTTTAATATGTAGCAAATAGAATAATTTGTCAAATTCTAGATTGTTTAGAATTAACAAAATATTCTATTTATTAATTTTAATCAATACCTCCTATCATTATATTATAATTTTGCTTCATTCACTCAGATTTCAAAATAAATAAGGGTAAAATAAAAAGGACTAACTTACAAACTATTGGGTTGTTCGGAAAGTCATTTCGTTTTTTTTTTGTCAAAATGAAAAGAAATTTTCGTTTAATGAATAAATTATTTATTAAATTATAAAATTGCCATTCTGGTCTAATACCTTTTGGTAGTAACATGATTACACGCTCATAAAAGTTTTGGTCTTTGCTGTAAAAAAAACTGATCGAGGTGGTTTTTGGCCTCCTCATTTGAAGGAAAAATTTTGCAAATCAGTTCTGGTACTGATGTATTGTTAACACATCTTCTCCACACATATTGGCTAATTTATTTCTGGCTTGACAGCATTTTTACCTTTTATATAGCAAAAAAGATAAAAATGACGAAAATGCTGTTTATTGCTCTCCATATTTAAAAGGGCACCATCCAAAAACTACTGCGAAGAATCAGCTGCACTTTTTCATACTCAAGCCTTGCTATATCAGCTCTTAAAACATAAAATGATTTTGCAGTTTAGGTATGAAATTGGGTGCGAAAAATGCAATTAAATCCTTTGTCAGGAAAAAACGAAATTACTTTCCGAACAACCTAATAGATGCTGAACAGTTTTGAAATAAAAACGATTTTTTCCAAAAGCATTAGTTCTGTGTCACTTAATATACTGCTGCCACACAGCTCTTACCACAACTCTGCTGCCACGCAGTTGTGGCAAACATTGTTAAGCTGTGCGCGTAAATGTCTTGTCTTGTTTTTGTGTTTGTTCAATGTGTGAATGTGGTTATGAAAGAAATGTTCCTGAAAACATTAGTCTCGTTGCTTAATGCACAGATCATAAGAATCGACATTCCAATACAATAGTAATTTCAAAACAATTATACTAACATTTACATTTTAATTTACTGTCAACAGTGTAATAACATACTTAGAATATTTTTTATTAACTCAATATTAAACATAAATGCTTCATAAAATAGATTTTATACTTTAGGAGCAAAGGACTAAGAGGAGAAAAAACTCCCCTATATAAGTCAGAAGAAGAAAAAAATCTGAATTTAACAACAGCATTCATTTAATATTTGATGAAAACACATATTTACCTTTCATTATTTCTTGTATAGCCATTTTTAAAGTGATTATTTCTCGAGCAATCGATTCGTCCAGAGTCCGTTTCAAACGATGGATGGTCAAATCTACAGAGACAGTTTATTTAAGAATATATAATTTGTTTACATATTTTCCACACACATTACATACCCAGCATTTCATATACCAGTTAATAGTCTCAAGCAAATGAAATCTAATGAATTTATTATTAACACATTGTGTGCGGGGACATTTCACAGCGAAATTGTACCGAGAGCGGGCATTTTGCGTGTAAATTTAGTTATTCAGTTAAATCTCAATAGATCGTAAATTAGTTCATTTTTTAACCAACTTTCCGTATTTTATATTGAAATAAATAACTATAAGATTTGTGTAAACATATTATATATATATATATATATATATTAGTGGATAAATTTATAATAGTATCATAAATATGAAAAATTAAATAGAAATAGTAGTACATAATTTCAATTTTTTCGAATGATGTTATATGTAAACATTTTTACATTAAAACAAAAATGAAAAGAGCAACCATAAAACTAATCATGTTTTACCGTCTGGTAACGTTCAAAGCATTTATCTCTATGAAGAGCATTTATCTCTTCCATTTTTGCAAGGATCAATAAAAAGTTCATTTTAAATCTAAATTGATTTTTTAATCCACCTTCCCGTTCCGCATCGACTGATGTAAAAACTAGTTTCTATTTGTCTCAATTTTTCCAGAATCTGTGTAGTAGACAAGAACAAAATCTGTACATAAAGTTATTTTTGTACCTACAAACAAACCATGTTGTTGCACTAACCCGTACTAGTACGTGACCAGCACTCAAGTATCAATCGTCAGAAAACGCGCTAATACGCAAGTATCAATCGTCAAAAAATGCACTAATACACAAGTATCAATCGTCAGAAAACGCACTAATACGCAAGTATCAATCATCAGAAAACCCATTAGCATGCAAGTATCAATCGTCAGAAAACCCATTAGCACGCAAGTATCAATCGTCAGAAAACGCACTAATACGCAAGTATCAATCGTCAGAAAACCCATTAGCATGCAAGTATCAATCGTCAGAAAACTCATTAGCATGCAAGTATCAATCGTCAGAAAACCCATTAGCACGCAAG
>JAPMOQ010006934.1:0-14825 GCA_026543055.1 Argiope trifasciata
GCCTTGAATTGAAAAGATATATGTTAAACCACATTTGTCTTAAATGCCGATTTATTTAATTAATAATACTGTAAAAGTCATCAAAACTTTTCTTTATATTTTCTTTTTAGAAAAAACATGTTTCATTTCATACAGACACATGCTAAAAATTACATTTTTTTATGTTTAATGTGCAATAATAGTTTATTTTATAATTTGAGTTTATGTCAAACTGATGCAATATATTTATAAAAGGTAATTTTTCCCCCTTTCACTCATAATGTACACATGAAATTTATTTTTATTGTTGAAAAGTATTTTTTAAAAATTCATTAAAGATAGAAATTAAGTTTGTTGATTAAAATATTAGTACCATTAAAAAGATAATCTTTAATATGATATAAAATTCAATTTTATATTATATTTTCGAAAGTTATATCAGGAAAACATCAAAATTTCAATTGTTTTTTAATTAATTCAAATTGTAATTTAAAATTTAAAAAAAGAACACTCCAAGATGCATATTCCTGATCCCCAAGGTGTGCCAAATTTGGTAGCTGTAGGTCCAACGGTCTGTGCTGCAGAGCACCAACACAGACACACTGAGCTTTATTTTAAGTATAGATGTAAAAATTTCTTTTATGTATTTGTTTTGATATTTAAGTGTTTCTAATGAAAAGTTATTTAAGACAAAACATATTTGATTGATGTTCCCTTTTTATCTGATAGATTTTCTCTGTAATTTTCTTCTCAATAATACCAGGACATTCTGTCTGTTTTAACTTGATTGGTATTCAAAATAATTTATATGTACACTCATTAAACAGCCTGACACCATTGTTCGATAATTGTTTAATAACATTATATTTTTTTATCTTGTAAAATCTTGCATTAATCATATTTTTCACTGAAATACTTTTACCATACATATGCATTTCTTTGTCTTGACATTTTAAGTTTATGGCTTCATATCATTGAATTTATAAGTTTATTTCTTTTCTTTTTTATCTTAATAATTTCACTGTTGTTGTTGATCAAATCAACTTTTTTATCAAGTTTTTTCTGTAAAGAATACCTGTCATATTATATCAAAATGCATTCATTTAAAAAGCTAGGTTTTTTTAAAAAAAGCTTTAACAAATTATTCTTTATTGATATAACATAACCTTGCGTATTTATAAATGTACACTTCTCTAAAGTAAAAATTTAATAGAAAAGCTGTATTGTTAATAAAATTAAAATAAAAACTCTTTAAGTAATGATATATTTATGGGAAACTTTTTTCCTGTGGACATTCATTCTTATACAACTTTTATATATAATGTTGGTTTTGAAGTTGAAAATTAAAATTTGAATGGTAATTGTTGCTTTTTGTTTATGTAGTTAGATTTACTAAAAGTTTTTTTTTTATCTTTTCTAGATACAACAATTGATCCTAGCCTGCAAGATAAGCAAAGGCAGTTGAAAAAGGCTCGATTGGCTGATGATTTAAATGATAGATTATCTCATAGACCTGGACCTTTAGAGTTAATTAAAGGCAATATTTTACATACCGATGAAAAATTTGCACAAGCAGTTAAAGGTAAATAAAATGTTATTTAATATTCTATCATTAATTTCATGTTATTTTAATATACCGTCTTAATGAAACTGGTAATTGATTCTACATATTTAATATATATAATATTACTTACTTGTGAAATGGAGTAATTTAATGAAAAATTTTTTAAATCAAAATAAGCATAATATTTTTTATATATTATGATAGATTACTCATTTTTAAATGCTACATTTTGCATTAATTTTATAAGTATTTTTTAAATTTTATGTTATTGTTACTAGTGAAAGTTATTTACTCGGGTGCATTTATTTTCCTAATACTGAGTGCTTTACATTAACCTTTAGCTTACGGCTGGTACAACAGTTGTATCAGGATTTTTTTTACTTTTCCGTACGGCTCGGTACAACTGCTGTACCAGGAACGAGTTTGGATTTCCTTTCCCCACTTCAGCTTTCCAGCTAAGCCGTAATTGCCTGATAAAACTCCCTCCGTATTGTGTCGCACCCCTTAGGGTCAGGAATCACTATTGGCGACAATGAAACTTTTGACCGTGTTTTGGCGACATTCCCTTTTAAACTTCCTAGGGGAGTGAGTATAGAATGAGATAGCATAATTTCATTTTTGACTAGTACTTGATTGAAAACATTGTTCTTTACCTTCGTTCCTTCATTTAAAAATCATTACTTCATTCCTTCAAAATAAAAATGAAATGAAGACACTCCTTAGAGAAAAATATTTGTCAAAAAATATATTTTGATAAAAAAAAAGTTTAGAAAGTTAAAGCCACTTTAATCCTAAAAATTATATGAATTATTAATTGCAATTACAGCAAAAATTATGTTTTGGGAAATAAAACAATTTTTTCTTTTAATTGATAAAAATGAAATAAATTTTTTTAAATCTCAAACAAGAATTGGTTAAAAAGACTTCCTTTGTCACTAAACAGAACAATGCTTAACAACTAAAAAATTTTATTCAAGAAATTTATAGCTTTATATTAATATATGTTTATAGTTGAGTCCATCTAATCGAATGATAAATATTTGAACCAAGAATTATTTGATGTTTCGGATCATGCTATGGTCTAATGAAGGTAATCGGTGCCCAAGACGAAATGATACCTACATTTTTTTTTTTTCAGTTTTAAATTTTCATACTTGAACTCGATATATTTCTGCTAGAAATATATTTTGGTTATGATGTTTAATTAAACTCATGGCTTCATCATTATTTGTAATTATTTATGAAAACGATGGATTTAATATTTCATTATTCTGTAAACGTTAGAAAGTTTTAAAATAATGAAGGAGATTCATAAAATCTATCAAAATAATAATTAGTTTCTCCATGCGTTCAAGTAACAGAAAAGAAATATTAAAATCTTATAGCTTTGTTTCAGTCCACTGAAAAATAATTGAAATCTCGAATTATTCCGGAAATATTTGCTTTGAAATAAAACAAAATTGCATTAAAAAGTCAGGAATTCTATATTTAATTCTAAGTATTTCTCAAAGATAATCTAAATCATTTTTTAGTAAAAATACTAGTATTGAATAATGAATGCTGATAATCGAGAATGTTATACAGAAAAAAGAGCTTCAAAAATAAAGTTAAAAACTTTTAATATGAAATAATATAACTTAATAATTTAATTTACTTTATAAACTTTTTAATTTATGAATCATATCTTATGTATCGAATTCATTTCAAGTCTTACTTTATTGTTGGTTATATTGATTGTCTTAAATCTGCTGATTACTTACTTATCAGTAAATTTTGTGTGGAAAATTTTTTTGTATATAATTAAGCTACTGAATGTCTACAAAACTGAACATATTTTTAAAAAAATACTACTCTGCAATCATAAATTAAAATTCTCAGCAAAAAATGTTTTCAATTTAAATTTTAAGCATCGGCAATATAATGGAAAAACGCTACTAGTAATTTACATTACAAACAGTTTGAACTATGTCGGGAATAAAAATTATATTCGATTACTATGGGAATAATATATTATTATAAAAAACATTTGCAGATATTTTTAATTTGCTGAACAACAGAGAATTGTTATTCGTGTAATGCCCGAAGATATGTGAATACTTTAAAAAAAATATGAACAATTGGGATCTTTATATATATATAATATGCGCAAATCGTTACATTTTATTAAAATTGATGAGTTAAAATTATAAAAATAAAGTAAAATTCACAATGCTGTTTTCAAGCAATGTCAGTTTAATTTGCAACTTCAGTAAAGCTTGAGAAATGGATTTAATTTTAAGTACAATTGAAAATTTTTTGTTCAATGTACTAAACTATTTAGCATATATCGTATTTGCAATTTGTTTACTTCATAATATTTAATGCAATATTTTTTACTACAGAATTGATGAAATAATTTTGAGTGAGAAAAAAATAAAACTGCGATTAAAAGTCTATTCTAGAGTTCGGCAGAGACGAAACCGCAAAAAAAGGCAACCCGCTTACTACGGAACGGACAGATGACCAATTAACTCTACGGGTGGTTGAAATCGAAGAGCTTATCTTCAATAACCACCCTTAAAAGAAGGGGAAAGCATCTTGTAGTTTCTAACACTAAACGCCGTATTCAAAGGAACTTTTCCGAGTTTGGGTAGCCGCAGTCTAAAGGTTAAGCTTTTAAAACTGATTGTTTTGTCCATTTACTAAATGTTATAGTATATAGTAACTCAACACAACTAGTGCTTCTTAAAAATACTAAGAATTGCCTTGATTAGCAAAATTATTCTAAATTGTTATTTTAATCCTTTTTATAATATATAGAGGGGCAAATTCCATTTAAAAGAACATGTGAAGGCCAAGCCTTAAGGCATCCAGCGCCTTGTTTTACCTTTGAGGATGACAGTGGGAGTGATGCCGCTTTATCTCCTCCTCAAGATGCTCTGGACCAGTCCCTTGGGAGGTAGGAATATTTTATACTTTATTTATTTTTCTGTTACTAAATAATTGCACTGTATAAAGATCTTGTAAGCAAATAAATAATGCAAATAATAATAATCTTCTTGGTACATGAACTCTTTTTTAATGATGTTAAATCCACTTGAAGAGAACGAAGAAAAAATTTAGTTGTGTTTTTGGTATTTATTTCTAACAAAGATAAATATTTTGAATGCAATTAATTTGTAGTTATTTTTATGTGATTTTTAAAATATTAATTGTAGTGTAAATTAACAGTATTCTATCTGAAGCATCCATCTCCTTTACAGAAAGAAAAAATAGTACAACTGTATAAATTTACATGATGGAAGTTGTAATTTATCTCATTTTTAACTAATATGTATTTTTAAATACAAAGGGTTTTTCATTAATTCACAACTGAAATTTATAATTAAAAATACAGATAATTACAACATCTTTTTCTTTGTAGAATAATCTACTAATAGGAAGTAGTTAAAATTGTCCTCAATAAATGTAGAAGATTTGAAATTAGATTCTTATTTTTATGTGAAAGTTCTTGTTTCTTCTAAAGATTAGATGCATATGTTACAAGAAACAAATTATAATAAATTTATTTCTATAAATTATATATGGTATAACTATGTAATATATATGTATTGTAAATGATTGCAAGAAATAAGCCTTTATGAAGTGGAATGTATTCTGCATTTGTGAATATAATCTATTAATATTTTTTATTCATTTTACTGTTCATAATACCTATAAATCTAAAAAGTTCTTATGATTGATTTATGAGTATAGTTAATTATATTTTAAAGTTTTTGTGTTTGGATTTTAGCTTAAATGTGCTTTGTAAATTGCAGTATGCCATCTGTGGAATCTATGGTGCTCTCTCCTTATCCAAACCAAGATTCTCCCACTAGCAGTATGGGAGAGCTTAGAATTGCTTCTTCTACGCCTCCTAGTTCACAATCATCGCCAGTCCCTAGTCAGACTGGGAATGTGCCCTCACAAAGTGAACCCCCACAGAAAGAGAGCAGCTCATCATCAACCACTCGCAGGAAAAAATCCAAACCAAAGGCTCCTCCCAAGACCAGAACAATAAAATTCCATGAATACAAGGTTTTGAGTTTCACTAATCTTATTCTGTTTATTCTTTGATTATCAAGCTAATGTCTCTTAATTTGACTGTATGAAAGTAAAAATTAAAGTATATGTAAGAATCAAAACAAACAAATGAGCAACTAAAATTAACATATTAGTTTATGTGAGTATATCTGAGCATTTTACGTAATTTTCATTAATTGTTACATGAATTTATCGTTGTATCTTTACAAAAAACATCTGTTGATTTATTGCTTGCTATATAATTACTACTTTGGGATACAATCAATTGATGGTATTTGATTGATCAACTGATGAATCAATTGTATTTGTATTTGCTCAAGACATGCCATTGTTTTAGAATAGAAGTGAAGGCATAAGCATTGAAGCAATTAAGAGAGATAATAAGTCCTTATTGTGTGAGATTTCATAAGCAGTTAAAAAATTCTCTAAAATCTATTATTCAGTGTATCTATACCGTCCTTTGTGCACTTTTTATGCCTCTTAAATTCATTGCCTGAGCTGGATTTTAAAGTTTAATCTTAAATTTTCTGTTTACTTATAATTTTATTCTAATGAAAAAATGAGACTCTTCACATGGCCTAATAATTTCCTATTCTGCTACTAAAAATAGAATAATTTGAATTTGCAATTTAATATATCTATATATAAAGTAAACTACCTTTTATATAGATTTTAGATTCTGATGTAAAATGGCATTGTAAAATAAGACATTACTTATTTTGTCACATTTAATGAACTGATTATCTCATTTATTAAATACATTTTATTTATTTATTATACACTGAATAATATACATTTTTATATACAATAATTGAAATTAAGTTTTAAAATGGCTGAACTGATTGTATTTGTCTGTTTAGGGTCCACCAAGTGCTCAAAAGAGCCAAGCCTCCCAGTCGAAGGAAGAGACCTCATATGAACTTCTGCTTCAGCAACAACAACTTTTCCTTCAATGGCAACTTGAGATGCAACAGAAATACCCTCAAGTGATTCTTCCTGTTCCTCAAGTAAGTAATTAATGACTGCAAAATTTCATTATTATGTAATCAAAGGCTTAGAGCAAATGGTGACTTATCCATTGTAACTGTAAATTTGCAACATTGATCAGCTATGACACATTTCCATGATTTCAATGTTTCCAGAATCAAATTGCAGCAGTCTTGAGAGTCATTAATTTGCTTTTAAATTATAATTTTATATTATTTTTGATGTTTTGAGTATTTTTTAAATGTATATTTCATTTTATTGTTAAATTGTATTTATTTTACTTCTTGGTGTTTTTACTTGGCACAATTATTTTACGAGTTCTGGTCTCTCCCCTCCCCCCTCTTATCTGAGCTTATGTTATATCTGTATAATGTTCTTTCATATTTTTAGAAAATGTTTTTCTTGTAACAGTTACCAAATTTTTTATCACAAGGTTTCGATAATCTTATAATGTTAAAGATTAGCCCATTTATTAATTTCATTTTTTTTTTAGTTAATTTTGTTTTGTTAGTTTCATCTTTTGATGATAAAACATAAAGGACTGTCTTATTATTACAGTTTAAAATATTTTGAATCAATTTGCAAAGTCAAGAATTCATAGCGATATGGTGATACAATAAAGATGGAAAAAATTGGTTGAAATGCCCCTCTGTGACTATTATAGCCAAATGGCTATTTTTTTTATAAGAAAAATGAGATAGGAATAAATTAGGGTATCTTTTTTTTGCAGTCCATTCTTTCTTGAGAATCATTTTTAAATAGTTATGATGAAGAATGTTTCTCTAAATTTTGTAAACATTTCGGCTAATTTTGAAGTTGATGAACCATTACTATGAACAACTAACTTATCACTTGTATGGTTATATTTAAAAAGAAATAAATAAACAAGAAAGTAACAAACCATTAATTTTATAGCAACCTTCTGGGGACCAATCAAAATCCTCAAATGCAATCCAAAATTCTACTATTGAAAAGCCTCAAGATACAACGAACACATCTTCTCCAACTTTGGTGAAGAACCTCGAAGATCTGAAAGGTAATTCATCTATCTAAGTTCATAAGAAAATCTTTATTTACATTATTATACTGTGTTTAGTTTTAATAGTTTTTAGGTTAATTAAAATAGCAATAATTTTAAATTTTTAATGCATTTTTTTATATTCTAGAATTTTTTTTTTAATAAATTTGAAAATAATTCTTTTTTTTTACATCAATTTGCAAAATCAAGATTGAGGAATCATGTGCATTGAGACTTATATTTTGCTGTTTTATTTTTTTAAATATCTAATAAACTGTATTATTAAAACAAATTCTGCAAAATTTTAAATTTATTTCTGAAGAATTTTGACATTTGCTGCGGAATTAAATAGAGGAGAAGCAGGCAGACAATGCTACCATAGTTATGAGCTATTGAAATATTTGAGTAAATTATACGAATTAAAAAAAATGAGATATATCGTTGCACTTTGGTTTAAAAGCATATTTAATAATTAGTAATAACATAATTCCAAGTATGCCAAGAATTGTTGAAATATTAATAATATTGGAGATTGACTTTCCTCAAGAATTTAATTGTTATTTAGGGAGGAGGGAATTATTTGAGGCTACATGGAAAATATATGTAATCATAATTGTGGGTTATAGTTGAAAATAAAACAATTTTATCTTGAATTTTGAAATTATCTTCCAATTGATGTGATAATTGATTAATCACTAATAGTTTTCTAATTTAAAAAATGTGGTATTTCTGTAATTAGAATGAACTAATCTTATCATGGTTCTGTGACTTTAATAGTAGATATTATTTGGTTTTATTATCTATTTAAATTTTAAGCATTTACATTGTAAATGTTAATAAAAAACCTGTTAATAAAATTATGTTTAGATAATGAGTTTTTTAAAACCAACATTCACTTAATATGTATAAATTTTGTTTGTCTTGGCAATTTAAGTGCAAAACTTTTATACTCATTTGGAATAATTTTTAATTTAATGCGTATTCTATTATACCACTTATCTTATGTTGTTGGTTTAAAAATAGAATTTGCTGCTTAATTTGTAAATAAAATAATTATTGCTAAATTTATGTATAATTTCTTGGTTATTTTGTATTTTTATAGATCTTATACTTTTTTATTTCATATATTATCAGCACACATAGCATAATTTTGTCCCACGGGGTGATGCTGTTTATTGCAAATTTGAATGTAAATATTAAATAAAAGGTCTGTTGTGAATTATATAAATGGAACTTAATGAATTAATACATAATTTTCAAATGAAATACTAAAATCACCTTTATAAATTTCCTTATTATTTCAATAGGAACCAGTCATGTGTATCTTTCCTTTAAATAAATTTATACTGTGGTTGATGTGGTTTATGTTACGGTTGATTTATTATTATTTTACTTTATTATGAGTATGCTTTAAATATGGTATTCAATTTTTATTTTATGAGCATTTTTATACTTATATTGATTAAACATATCTTTTTACTATAGTAAATGGATTGAAAGCTGAATGCAAGAAGAGGAATTTACCAGTTTCAGGATCAAAAAATCAATTATTGGAGCGTTTGAGGAACCACATGGAATCCTCAAATAATAAAAATAATCAAGAAAAGAACAATTGTGCTACTATAGAAACCACTGCTGTCCCAGTAAACATGAGTGGGATAATTTTGGACACTTTGCCCACTCTTGTGACGCAACAGGCACCTGTGACTTCTGTAGTAACAGTGAATGCACCAATGATAAGTAACAGGGCATCACAAATAACTTTAGGTGATGGCACTGAAACACTTATGGTGTATAATACCATGCCTGTTCAAGGACAAATAGTGACTTCAAGGCCATCCTCCACTGCCCCAATGGATGTGGAAATGAATTCTAATGCAGATGTTATGGATTGTACAGAAAATACGACTACAGTGAATGAAGAAATTGTTAAGAGACAACAGCAAAAAATCTTGCAATTAGAAAGAGAACTAGAAAGGTATGTTTGAATTGAATTATTGAACTGAAGACTGTAAATGGAAAACACTATAGATGCCAGGTTGTAAATTTTATATGAAAGTGAAAAATTAGTCTCTGTCAGTTTTTAGCATTTGCTATATTTTTCTCATCACTGGAATTTACTTTGTTTTCATGCCAAGAACACATGTGGCACTTGTTTTGATACACATATTACAAAGTGTAGTACTTAATGTCGTTCTTCACAAATGTCGATATATTTCTAATCTTCGTAGGATACTTTGGACGCTTACATTATTTTTCTGGCTGAAAACTTTGTATTTATTATTTTTCACTTTGGAGCGTTCACATATTTTATTTTCCATTTTCAATTTTTCTAATATGCCAAAAGCCAATTTTTGGAAAAAAAAAAAAATTAAAAAAAAAAAAAAAAAAAGATTTTCCGACTATAAGTTTCGATTCATTTGAAATGTGAAAGCTTGGCATATTTTTTGAATTGTATATAACATAATTTTTTTAAAGTTATAATATTGTTGTCATGGTTAGATAATTAATAAGATAAGCAAGTTAGGTAATATAGCTACAGAAATCTTGATCTGTGCACTTACTGTGTAGAAATAATGTTTTAACAAGGTGCTAAGGTATGAAATTAGTTTTTTTTAAGTTGTTTATTTGTTGATTTTGTTGTATCATAGCTATGTTCTAATCAGTATTAAAATTAATTTATGGTTTTCTTTTTAAAAAGAAAGTCATCAAATTTCACTGTATCTTACAACAAAAAAATATGAATTAAATTTCATTTTAAAAAGAATAATCAAATTAGCATTTTAGCTGATAATGAAGTGTAAATTTAGTTATTGAAATAATTAATCAATTTATTTTTCAACAAATTTCTTGATATTTGATTGCATGTTCTTTTAGTTTTATTTCTATCTCACCATAAAGTTTTTTATTTGATGTTATTGGTATTCAGAATGTATAATTAAATTTTGTTGCTTTCACATCAAAAACTGCACTGAAAACCCTGCAAATACCTATTGTGTGAACAATTTCTTTTAAAAATTTGTCAATTTATTCTTTTTAATAATGTAAAGGCATTAACTCAGTAATCTGTACAGCAAACCATTTGTTTCTTGTAGTTTTAGGTGAATTTCCGAGAAATAAATATATATTTTGATTTTTCTCAAGCTTTATATATTTTTTATATATTGAAGATTTGTTTTCATATACAAATGGTTTTGCTATATTTATCTTGTATATAAAAGATTTGTTTTCATATTCAAATGTTTTAGCAAGGTTATTTAATTTATTGCTTGAGTTTCAAATAAAAGTGTACTGCAAAGAATATAAGGTAATCTTTTCTGACTTATTTATAAAGATAAAAACATTAAAGGTTTCAAAAGCAGAGTTTTCATAGATTATATGAGGTTTTAATTTTTAACCATTGGGATGTATGTGTTTTTCTTTGATATATTTTGTTTTATTAATAAATAAGTATTTATGAGATTCATGATCTAGATGTATTAAGTAATGCATTTGTTATTTTCTAGATCTCAGCGACAATTACAACAACAATGGTGGCAACAACAGCAGCAACAAGCACAACAACAAGTCCAGCAGCAGGTTCTGCTGGCATCTCATCCTGTTCCTATTGCACCTGCACCCCCATCCAACCATGTATCCATGGCAACCGCTTTACCTCAGCCCACTGTTGCCCAGGCTGTGGTTCAATCACAGTTGCTGCAACCCAAAGCACAGTTAAATACTGCACAACAATTGTTGCAGCAAGCAAGTAAGTAGAAATCATAAAACAAGCTGATTAGTTTGTATTCTTATTACATTAAATGCTAACTTATATTGTATTTTAATTATTTTACGATGCCTATTGTATTTTCTTTTGCTATGAATCTGTAACAAGAAATAAAAACATTTTTATTGATGACTAAATTAATCTAGAGGCCTTAAGATCTTTAATAACAAATTTGGCTGTACTATAAATCTTGACTATAATTCTGATATTCGTTATTATCTAAATATATGTCATAGAAATCTTTTGTCCCATGGTACACTTGTCTTTGCTTTGATACTAGTGGGTTATAAGATTCAAAATTGACTTTCACCATCAATTACCACCTGCATAGACTTGCTGCATATTAAATCCATTTGTGCTTGCCTGTATTTTGCTGTTGTGATGTAGATGTTTGAAGGGAAGGATCTCTAAGCCCTGTTGCTTTTTTTCATTATTTTATCACTATTTAAAATAATGACGTTTGTTCCAAATAATCCCTTAATAAATAAATAGAATATATGTATAATTCATATTTGCATAACTATTTTATTCTCTGCTACCATTTTTCATGTATCAAAGACTTTTTCATAAACTTCCGCAATCTTTTATTTTTAGAAAATTAATTAATTTTTAATATTTAATATAATTAAAAAAATAGATATGATTAAAGTTTTATATCTTTCTCTTTCTCATTTTTACAAACTACACAAGCAGATAAATTATGAAATATGGCAAAAATTTTAACCAATTAATTGTGTTCAATATGTATATACACTTTTTTTTTGCATGGTTAATGTGTAATTTTGTTTCCTCTGAGTATTTTGCATGCTTAATGAATATATTTCATTTTCTAGACAAATATACACCTGGATCTGCTGGTCATAATTCTGCCTTAGTAAAGGCTAGCTTAGCAGCTTTTATTCACAATCAACAAGCAAACTCTGTTCGACTGCGAAATGGGTTGGCAACACCCAATCATCAGAATATCTCTCAGTTCACCAATTTGAAGCCCATTGTATTTTGTCAAACACAAACAGTTCCTGCTGTCATTGAAAAGCCGAGAGCGAATTCTTTACCTAATGGCGTAGGGCAACAAAAAATGGTTTGGTAAGTCCTAATACTTAGATTTTATGCAAAAACAAAAATGTTTCTAAATTTTCAAGGATGGGAAGTATGTAAATAGCTATAAAAAATGTGTAAAATATTGATAATTATTCTTTATTTTTTATTATGATTCTACAACCATTATGATTTCAATGTATATCATTCTAACCTTTAATATATATATATATATATATATAATATACAGCTTTGTCACTGTGTTCTCTTTTTGTTACTGTAGATGCCACTCATTTTATATTCTTAAAATCTATGATCCTAAACCAAATGTTTTAAATGTATCTTAAAATATTCATTTTGTGTGACTGCTATATCATTTAATGTTAATATATTAGAAGTTGAGAATTGACCAACCTTCATTTTCAATCAATGATCAATATTCATGGTATTTATTCTGCACTTGTAAGAAAAATTGGCCCATTCTTTTTTAGGGAAGAATATCACATTCCTTTCTTTGTTTAGGCAAAAGTAATGTGGTTTAGTCGAAAGAAATAGCTACAGTACCAACTCTGGCTTTAAATCTATGGAAAAGCTAATGACCATTCTTTCTTCTAGTTGAATTATGGAAGAAAAAATGAATTTAAAAAATTATTTGAGTTTCTAAAAAGGGAATTAAAAAATATTCGTTGAGTATGAAGATTTACCTAAAATGTGTCAACGTAATACTGCACTATAATTGTAAATTTCAGAAAAAATTTGAAGAAAACCCTTCACTTCATGCCCAAATGAATTACGTTTTGACATTTCGAAACATACAAACAATAACTGTTAATAAAAATAAAGGATATTTTTTTTAACTATTTTTTCCAGAATAGATAATTGATAGCTTTGAGACAGTACCCCCCTTTGATTATTGTGGTTCATCTCTTAATGTTATCGAAATTTATAAGATCTGTAGCTATCACATTTAGTGTGAACTAGCTCATTAGTGAAATTGCAACTTTATTTTATTATTTTTTACATAATAAACATATTATTTTACTACTAAACTTCAGAAGTAAATGATGATGAATGAAAAGAATTTATCAGATATGCTTTTATGATGAATGGCATCTTGACTACCACCATTGTTGGAAAAGATTTTAAATCGGATACAAGAAAAATGAATGTTGAATAAATTTTAAAAAGAATCATTATTAGTTGAAATTCATTAAAAAAATTAATTTCAAAAGCAGAGTTTTATGCTTGCTAGTATTAAGAATAATATCTCACAATAAAGCATGCTTTTGCATGTTTTTAAATATATCCAACATTTTAACAAAATCTAGAATTTGGAAAGATTTTGTTTTTGTCTATCTTTTTTTAAATAGGAAATGTAGCGATTTGTTTCTTATTATGAGCATTACCAAGGGAACAGAAGAAATAAAATTATTTTAAAAATAAAAACTTAAAAAATTTCAGCTTTTTTATAATTTTATTTAGCATTAGAATGTGTTAATTCTGCAAGAAAGCTCCTAAAATTTGTTTTATTCTCATTTTTTATAGGTCTTCATCTGTACCCAACTTTTCCAATGTTATAGCTCCCAAAATAACAGTAGGTACCATTGATCCAAAATTCTTGTTGCAAAAAGCTCCTCCTGACTACAATGAAGTTGTAAAGCCACAGATTAAGGTAAAACAGGTATGTAGATTTTTTTAGGTGTTATTGTTTTTTTGTTTTTTTTAATTATTCTTATTACTTGCTGGTTTTAGTGACCTTGTTCACTAAAAATATTGCTTGTGCCTATTTTTGCTTCTTTTGTGTCAATGAAATTTATTTGATTTTTCCCCCCTTGTTCTTAATTTCGTAAGCAAGGCATATTAAAAATATTAAATGTGTTTAGTATTATATTTTAGTTTTATATGATAGTTTAATATGATATTTTACTTAATTAATTGATTTGAAACTTACTCATATCAGAAAGTAAAAATTTAGTAAATTAAATAACCAATTAAACATCATTATTTTGTGTGAATAGGGAATGTTGCATGATTCCCCGCCCCCGATTCTATACTATTATAAATGCAAAAAAAAAAACAAAAAAAACCGCATTATGACTCTAAGAAAGTAAGACAGTAATTTTAAAAATTATAATACAATTTTGAAAAAAATTATATTAGATCAAAGATTTTAAAAAAGGAAGAAATTGGTTAACCATGAAAATTAATCATGTTATTTCAGACATTTTAAGTTAATCCTCCCTTTAATTAATATTCTCATTTTAAAACTTTGTATATAAAATTTCATTTTATTTTTAAAATAACATTGATAATTATTTTATTCCTTGAGAAGTTAAAAACATCAAAACTTTGTTGAATATTTAATCATCTTTTTAATATGTATATTTTCTCTCTTATTGTTAGAAATTATT